>CAWUFW010024426.1:0-60681 GCA_963921515.1 Calotriton arnoldi | reverse complement strand
CCATTTTGTCCTCGTAAACTGAGCCAGTAAACAAGTGCGAGGGGTAGAAACACCTAGGTCTGCCCAGGGGGTCCCACAGTGACCGAGATGTTAACCCAACGGTGTAACAGCTTGCCCCGCGCTGATAGCTAATTGTCGCTGGTGGGCTATGGGGCAGGGGAGCACTCTAGCCTCCCCAAGGCTGGGACCACCACCCCCGGCTTTATGGGAATTCAGGGAGGCCTGAGCCTCAGTACTTCGGGGACACACCTTTTATCTGTGCCCTGTAGGGCTCATTTTCGGGACCACCACCTGGGCACTAAGAAAAATTACAATAATCCCCAGGTCTCTCGTGGGGACCACTTCCCGTGCACTGAATGTATAATAGCTGTCTCTCCTAATTTGCAGGGACAGCACCCCCAAATGTTTCCTTAAATTGCCTGTTCATAATGACAGATGGAGCCTCAAGGCCCTGTCCTGTCATTGCAAATTTGCTTTGATATTGAGCATGGCATAGGAAACCTGGGCTCTCTCTTAATATCCAGTAGATTGTTTTCATTATTGGGAGTAGCATGTTAGCTATTCCCATGGTGTAAAGTGCAATGACGGCTCCGTAGACCACGGGGAGCCGGGCGGAAGGTGGGGGGATTGCACTCAATCTTAGGTTCGGTGATGGGGCAGGTGGTTGTGGGGCCACGAGCCCCTCCCCAAAGTTTAAAAAAAGAGTAAAGGCTGGGAGGGGGTCCCCGGTTTAAATGGCCTGAGGAAATAATGTTATTCCCTCCAAGAGTGTCTCTAAATTTCATAGTGGCCTAGAGTAGTTTACGCGTCTCTCTTCCGTTTTTTTTAATAAAAAAAAAATTCTGGGATGGGGGTCCTCTAAAATATATAGTTACATAGAAAGTATATCAAGAGGTTTCGCTCTTTCAGCACCCCTGGCGCGTTTAGGGGAATCGAATTCTATTGGGGTCTCTAAACTAGCCTGTCTGTCTAGGTGGGCTACTTGCAGAGAGGGGGGACAGAGGCCACGCCTCTTCTCTGCACGCAGCTCTATGGCGCTTTTGGAGGTATATGGTGGGCTGAAGTTGCACTCAGTGACCCTCAGGACTCAAGGGAGCATCTCGGGCCCTGGTAGCCACGGGCGCGCTTGGCACAGTGGTGAAGGGAGGGGGCGGGACGCCAGGTGACATGTGCAAATAGGCCAGTGGCAGATGGGACCACCCTGCAGCGCCTGGGGCCAATCTGCCCACAGGCACGCCCAGAAGCCACAGAGCTGCGTTGCAGAGAGGTGTAAAAGGGTGTGGCCTCGTACATGTCTCTGCAACGCAGCCCCCTGGTGCATACTGAGATTACTGGTGGGCTAGTCGTCCGTAGGGACCTCATGATTCAAGGGGACTTAATCCCCTAGCTTAAAACGCACCACGGGGCGCGTTTAGCACAGATGGCCCTCAGCCCGCTCCCTTTCACCATTGTGTACCTCTAAATCAGTCGAAATCCGAATTTCGATTACTACCTGTCAGGAGACCTCAGTGCTGCATCTTTCAGCCCAGTACTGATCCTCAAAAGTAATTTTAACCGTACTTACCGGTAACTTGAATTTCCTTCATAGGCTAACATTGACTGGTTTCACTTGGAAATTCTTCTAAGTGTGGAGTTTTGGAACTTTAAAATATTCCTCTAAAATCAGCCGAAATACGAATTCCGATTTACTCACCTGTTATCAGGAGAGACCTCAGTGCTGCATCTTTCAGCCCAGTACTGATCCTCAAAAGTAATTTTAACCGTACTTACCAGTAACTTGAATTTCCTTCCATAGGATATCATTGCCTGCTTTTTGCTGAAAAGTTTCTAAGTGTTGATTTTTGAAACATACAAATATTCCTCTAAAATCAGCCGAAATCCGAATTCTGATTTACTCACCTGTTATCAGGAGAGACCTCAGTGCTGCATCTTTCAGCCCAGTACTGATCCTGAAAAGTAATTTTAACCGTACTTACCAGTAACTTGAATTTCCTTCATAGGCTAACATTGACTGGTTTCACTTGGAAATTCTTCTAAGTGTGGAGTTTTGGAACTTTACAAATATTCCTCTAAAATCAGCCGAAATACGAATTCCGATTTACTCACCTGTTATCAGGAGAGACCTCAGTGCTGCATCTTTCAGCCCAGTACTGATCCTCAAAAGTAATTTTAACCGTACTTACCAGTAACTTGAATTTCCTTCCATAGGCTAACATTGCCTGCGTTTTGCTGAAAAGTCTTCTAAGTGTTGAGTTTTGAAACATTACAAATATTCCTCTAAAATCAGCCGAAATCCGAATTCTGATTTACTCACCTGTTATCAGGAGAGACCTCAGTGCTGCATCTTTCAGCCCAGTACTGATCCTCAAAAGTAATTTTAACCGTACTTACCAGTAACTTGAATTTCCTTCCATAGGCTAACATTGACTGGTTTCACTTGGAAATTCTTCTAAGTGTGGAGTTTTGGAACTTTAAAATATTCCTCTAAAATCAGCCGAAATACGAATTCTGATTTACTCACCTGTTATCAGGAGAGACCTCAGTGCTGCATCTTTCAGCCCAGTACTGGTCCTGAAAAGTAATTTTAACCGTACTTACCGGTAACTTGAATTTCCTTCCATAGGCTAACATTGACTGGTTTCACTTGGAAATTCTTCTAAGTGTGGAGTTTTGGAACTTTAAAATATTCCTCTAAAATCAGCCGAAATACGAATTCCGATTTACTCACCTGTTATCAGGAGAGACCTCAGTGCTGCATCTTTCAGCCCAGTACTGATCCTGAAAAGTAATTTTAACCGTACTTACCAGTAACTTGAATTTCCTTCCATAGGCTAACATTGACTGGTTTCACTTGGAAATTCTTCTAAGTGTGGAGTTTTGGAACTTTAAAATATTCCTCTAAAATCAGCCGAAATACGAATTCCGATTTACTCACCTGTTATCAGGAGAGACCTCAGTGCTGCATCTTTCAGCCCAGTACTGGTCCTGAAAAGTAATTTTAACCGTACTTACCGGTAACTTGAATTTCCTTCATAGGCTAACATTGACTGGTTTCACTTGGAAATTCTTCTAAGTGTGGAGTTTTGGAACTTTAAAATATTCCTCTAAAATCAGCCGAAATACGAATTCCGATTTACTCACCTGTTATCAGGAGAGACCTCAGTGCTGCATCTTTCAGCCCAGTACTGGTCCTGAAAAGTAATTTTAACCGTACTTACCAGTAACTTGAATTTCCTTCATAGGCTAACATTGACTGGTTTCACTTGGAAATTCTTCTAAGTGTGGAGTTTTGGAACTTTAAAATATTCCTCTAAAATCAGCCGAAATACGAATTCCGATTTACTCACCTGTTATCAGGAGAGACCTCAGTGCTGCATCTTTCAGCCCAGTACTGATCCTCAAAAGTAATTTTAACCGTACTTACCAGTAACTTGAATTTCCTTCCATAGGATATCATTGCCTGCTTTTCGCTGGAAAAGTTTCTAAGTGTTGATTTTGGAACATTACAAATATTCCTCTAAAATCAGCCGAAATCCGAATTCTGATTTACTCACCTGTTATCAGGAGAGACCTCAGTGCTGCATCTTTCAGCCCAGTACTGATCCTGAAAAGTAATTTTAACCGTACTTACCAGTAACTTGAATTTCCTTCCATAGGCTAACATTGACTGGTTTCACTTGTAAATTCTTCTAAGTGTTGAGTTTTGGAACATTCAAATATTCCTCTAAAATCAGCCGAAATCCGAATTCTGATTTACTCACCTGTTATCAGGAGAGACCTCAGTGCTGCATCTTTCAGCCCAGTACTGGTCCTGAAAAGTAATTTTAACCGTACTTACCGGTAACTTGAATTTCCTTCATAGGCTAACATTGACTGGTTTCACTTGGAAATTCTTCTAAGTGTGGAGTTTTGGAACTTTAAAATATTCCTCTAAAATCAGCCGAAATACGAATTCCGATTTACTCACCTGTTATCAGGAGAGACCTCAGTGCTGCATCTTTCAGCCCAGTACTGATCCTCAAAAGTAATTTTAACCGTACTTACCGGTAACTTGAATTTCCTTCATAGGCTAACATTGACTGGTTTCACTTGGAAATTCTTCTAAGTGTGGAGTTTTGGAACTTTAAAATATTCCTCTAAAATCAGCCGAAATACGAATTCCGATTTACTCACCTGTTATCAGGAGAGACCTCAGTGCTGCATCTTTCAGCCCAGTACTGATCCTGAAAAGTAATTTTAACCGTACTTACCGGTAACTTGAATTTCCTTCATAGGCTAACATTGACTGGTTTCACTTGGAAATTCTTCTAAGTGTGGAGTTTTGGAACTTTAAAATATTCCTCTAAAATCAGTGAGTCAATCGGAATTCGTATTTCAGCTGATTTTAGAGGAATATTTTAATGTTCCAAAACTCCACACTTAGAAGAATTTCCAAGTGAAACCAGTCAATGTTAGCCTATGAAGAAAATTCAAGTTACTGGTAAGTACGGTTAAAATTACTTTTCAGGACCAGTACTGGGCTGAAAGATGCAGCACTGAGGTCTCTCCTGATAACAGGTGAGTAAATCGGAATTCGTATTTCGGCTGATTTTAGAGGAATATTTTAAAGTTCCAAAACTCCACACTTAGAAGAATTTCCAAGTGAAACCAGTCAATGTTAGCCTATGGAAGGAAATTTAAGTTACTGGTAAGTACGGTTAAAATTACTTTTCAGGATCAGTACTGGGCTGAAAGATGCAGCACTGAGGTCTCTCCTGATAACAGGTGAGTAAATCAGAATTCGGATTTCGGCTGATTTTAGAGGAATATTTTAAAGTTCCAAAACTCCACACTTAGAAGAATTTCCAAGTGAAACCAGTCAATGTTAGCCTATGAAGAAAATTCAAGTTACCGGTAAGTACGGTTAAAATAACTTTTCAGGACCAGTACTGGGCTGAAAGATGCAGCACTGAGGTCTCTCCTGATAACAGGTGAGTAAATCAGAATTCGGATTTCGGCTGATTTTAGAGGAATATTTGTATGTTTCAAAAATCAACACTTAGAAACTTTTTCAAGTAAAAGCAGGCAATGATATCCTATGGAAGGAAATTCAAGTTACTGGTAAGTACGGTTAAAATTACTTTTGAGGATCAGTACTGGGCTGAAAGATGCAGCACTGAGGTCTCTCCTGATAACAGGTGAGTAAATCAGAATTCGGATTTCGGCTGATTTTAGAGGAATATTTGTATGTTTCAAAAATCAACACTTAGAAACTTTTTCAGCAAAAAGCAGGCAATGATATCCTATGGAAGGAAATTCAAGTTACTGGTAAGTACGGTTAAAATTACTTTTGAGGATCAGTACTGGGCTGAAAGATGCAGCACTGAGGTCTCTCCTGATAACAGGTGAGTAAATCGGAATTCGTATTTCGGCTGATTTTAGAGGAATATTTTAAAGTTCCAAAACTCCACACTTAGAAGAATTTCCAAGTGAAACCAGTCAATGTTAGCCTATGAAGGAAATTCAAGTTACCGGTAAGTACGGTTAAAATTACTTTTCAGGACCAGTACTGGGCTGAAAGATGCAGCACTGAGGTCTCTCCTGATAACAGGTGAGTAAATCGGAATTCGTATTTCGGCTGATTTTAGAGGAATATTTTAAAGTTCCAAAACTCCACACTTAGAAGAATTTCCAAGTGAAACCAGTCAATGTTAGCCTATGAAGGAAATTCAAGTTACCGGTAAGTACGGTTAAAATTACTTTTCAGGACCAGTACTGGGCTGAAAGATGCAGCACTGAGGTCTCTCCTGATAACAGGTGAGTAAATCAGAATTCGGATTTCGGCTGATTTTAGAGGAATATTTGTATGTTTCAAAAATCAACACTTAGAAACTTTTTCAGCAAAAGCAGGCAATGATATCCTATGGAAGGAAATTCAAGTTACTGGTAAGTACGGTTAAAATTACTTTTGAGGATCAGTACTGGGCTGAAAGATGCAGCACTGAGGTCTCTCCTGATAACAGGTGAGTAAATCGGAATTCGTATTTCGGCTGATTTTAGAGGAATATTTTAAAGTTCCAAAACTCCACACTTAGAAGAATTTCCAAGTGAAACCAGTCAATGTTAGCCTATGGAAGGAAATTCAAGTTACTGGTAAGTACGGTTAAAATTACTTTTCAGGAGCAGTACTGGGCTGAAAGATGCAGCACTGAGGTCTCTCCTGATAACAGGTGAGTAAATCAGAATTCGGATTTCGGCTGATTTTAGAGGAATATTTTAAAGTTCCAAAACTCCACACTTAGAAGAATTTCCAAGTGAAACCAGTCAATGTTAGCCTATGAAGGAAATTCAAGTTACCGGTAAGTACGGTTAAAATTACTTTTCAGGACCAGTACTGGGCTGAAAGATGCAGCACTGAGGTCTCTCCTGATAACAGGTGAGTAAATCAGAATTCGGATTTCGGCTGATTTTAGAGGAATATTTGTATAGTTTCAAAACTCAACACTTAGAAGACTTTTTCAAGCGAAAAGCAGGCAATGATATCCTATGGAAGGAAATTCAAGTTACTGGTAAGTACGGTTAAAATTACTTTTGAGGATCAGTACTGGGCTGAAAGATGCAGCACTGAGGTCTCTCCTGATAACAGGTGAGTAAATCAGAATTCGGATTTCGGCTGATTTTAGAGGAATATTTGTATGTTTCAAAACTCAACACTTAGAAACTTTTCCAGCAAAAAGCAGGCAATGATATCCTATGGAAGGAAATTCAAGTTACTGGTAAGTACGGTTAAAATTACTTTTGAGGATCAGTACTGGGCTGAAAGATGCAGCACTGAGGTCTCTCCTGATAACAGGTGAGTAAATCAGAATTCGGATTTCGGCTGATTTTAGAGGAATATTTGTATGTTTCAAAAATCAACACTTAGAAACTTTTTCAGCAAAAGCAGGCAATGATATCCTATGGAAGGAAATTCAAGTTACTGGTAAGTACGGTTAAAATTACTTTTGAGGATCAGTACTGGGCTGAAAGATGCAGCACTGAGGTCTCTCCTGATAACAGGTGAGTAAATCAGAATTCGGATTTCGGCTGATTTTAGAGGAATATTTGTATGTTTCAAAACTCAACACTTAGAAGACTTTTTCAGCAAAAGCAGGCAATGATATCCTATGGAAGGAAATTCAAGTTACTGGTAAGTACGGTTAAAATTACTTTTGAGGATCAGTACTGGGCTGAAAGATGCAGCACTGAGGTCTCTCCTGATAACAGGTGAGTAAACCGGAATTCGTATTTCGGCTGATTTTAGAGGAATATTTTAAAGTTCCAAAACTCCACACTTAGAAGAATTTCCAAGTGAAACCAGTCAATGTTAGCCTATGAAGGAAATTCAAGTTACCGGTAAGTACGGTTAAAATTACTTTTGAGGATCAGTACTGGGCTGAAAGATGCAGCACTGAGGTCTCTCCTGATAACAGGTGAGTAAATCGGAATTCGGATTTCGACTGATTTTAGAGGAATATTTGCACAATGGTGAAGGGAGGGGCGGGGCCTGAGGTGACATCTGTGCAAACGCGCCCGTGGTGCGTTTTAAGTTGGGGGATTAAGTCCCCTTGAATCATGAGGGTCCCTACGGGACAACTAGCCCACCAGGAACCTCCAGTATGCACCAGGGGCTGCGTTGCAGAGACATGTACAGAGGCCACACCCCTTTACACCTCTCTGCAACGCAGCTCTGTGGCGCTTTCTGGACGTACCTGTTGGGCTAGTTGGCCCCAGGGACCCTCAGGATTGAAGAGGATTTAATTCCCCATCTTAAAACGCGCCACGGGCCTGTTTGCACACATGTCACCTGAAGCCCCGCCCCCTCCCTTCACCACTGTGCAAACGCGCCCGTGGCGCGTTTTAAGTCGGGGGATTAACTCCCTTGAATCCTGAGGGTCCCTGGGGTGCAACTAGCCCACCATATACCTCCAAAAGCGCCATAGAGCTGCGCTGCAGAGAGGTGTAAAAGGGCGTGGCCTCTGTACACCTCTCTGCAAGGCAGCTCCCTGGCGCATACTGGAGGTTCCTGGTGGGCTAGTTGGCCCCCAGGGACCCCCAGTATTCAAGGGGAATTGTTTCCTTCTGCAAACGCGCCAGGGGCGCGTTTGCAGAGTGGTGAAGGAAGGGGCGGGGCCTGCGGGCCCGATGGTTTTTTTTTTTCCTGAAGGGGGCTGTGTGGCCCCCTTCCTTTTTCCTATTTTTAGGCCCTGGGGACCCCATCCCCAGGGCCTTACCCCTTTTTTATTAATTAAAATTAAAAAACGGGAAGGGGGCCGCGTGGCCCCCTTCCCTGGGCCTGTATTGGCCCCGGGGACCCCATCCCCGGGGCATGGCCTTGCACTTTTTTCTTTTTTATTTGGAGGGGGCTGCGTGGCTCCCTCCTCAGGCCATTTAAGGCCCCGGGGACCCCATCCCCGGGGCCGGCCTTGCACTTTTTTTTCTTTTTTTAAACTTTGGGAGGGGCTGCGTGGCCCCTCCCTGGCCACCTATGGCCCCGGGACCCCATCACCCGGGCCTGGCCTCTCGTTGGGGACTGTGGGGTCCCCAATCCCCCACAGTCCCGCCGGCTCCCCGTGTCCTACGGGAGCCGTGCATTGCTTTACACATGGGGAGCAGCTAACATGCTGCTCCCCATGTGGAAAGCAGTCTGCTTTGGATATTGGAAGAGAGAGCAGGTTTCCTGCCTCTCTTCCAATATCCAAAGCAAGTTTGCAATGACAGGACAGGAGCCGCGAGGCTCCCGTCCTGTCATTGCAAACAGCAGTGTCCCGGGGTAGGCACCCCGGGACACTGCAGGAGCCGGCCCTGGGGGTGGCGGTCCCCAGGGCCACCACAGGCTCCAGGAGGGGGACGCGCGGCCCCCTCCCATTCAGTGCACAGCCCCGGGAGGTGGTGGTCCCCGGGCTCTGGGGTCCAAAACGGACCCCCATTGTAATTTTTCTTAGTGCCCCGGGAGGTGGTGGTCTCGGGCGTGTGGGGCTGGAGCCCCCACACAGGTTTTTAATTAAAAAGAAGCCCCGGGAGGTGGTGGTCCCGGGCTGCGGGAGGGCTCAGAGCCCTCCCGCACAATTCTACATAAAGCCCCGGGGGTGGTGGTCCTCGGGCTTGAGGGCCCTTAGAGGCCCCCACACATAAAATTAACCCCCCAGCATGCCCTCGGGACTTGGCCCACCCGGGGGCCAATTGCATCGAGCGCGGGAGACCGCGCTTTGATTTTTTTTTTTTCGGCAGGGTTCGCGCTCCCTGAGCGCATCCTGCCGGTCCTTGTGGGACCCCCTGAGCAGACCTAGGGGTCAGGGTGTTTCTACCCTGCCCCTTTGTGCACTTTGCGCACTTAGTTTCTGTCCCTCGGTTCTACCGAGGACAAAATGGCTGCCAACACTTCCTGATTTGGAGTGTTGACAGCCAATTAACATAAAGCTCGTGCTCGGGAGGATCCGCGGCCCTAGATATATCTATCTTTTTACTTTTCATTTTCTCAGCAACTACTGAACGGATTTACACCATTTAACAAAAGGGTTCTTTCTGAACCAAGAACTACCTCTTTGCCAAATTTGGTGTAATTCCGTTCAGCAGTTCGGGCTGTAGCCGTGTCTAAAGTTTCCTATGGAAAATTGCATGGGGAAAACGCGTTTTGGGACCCCCTTTTTCTCGGCCCCCGCTTGACAAATCCCCCGAGACTTTCAGGGTAGGAGCGGACCGGAGCGGGCCACAAAGTTTGAAAAATTTTGCGAAGATACGTCAACCGGCAAGAGAGTTATTTCAAATAGAATGTCGTGGATTTCCTATGGATAATAGGTTGTAACTATAACTATCTACTGGCGACCGCCAGTAGATAATATATATATATATATATATATATATATATATATATATATATATATATATATATATATATTATATATATATATATTTATATATACACCAATAACATAGGATCTATTAAAAAACATTCTAATATAAATGAAAACATTAAACTATTTAAAAATCTTTAAACTTAAATTTACTACTACAGTCAGTGCAATAGGAGGAAAAGTGTTGGATAGCGGAGGGGTAAAAGTTACTATTCCCACTCCAGTGAATGCAACAATACGGAAATTGTTGGATAGCAGAGGGGTAAAAATTACTATTCCCACTCCAGTGAGTGTAACAGTAGGGAAAGTGTTGGACAGCGGACGGGTAAAATTTACTATTCCTACTCCGATGAGTGCAACAGAAGGGAAAGTGTTGGATTGCGAGGGGTAACAATTACTATTCCCACTCCAATAAGTGTAACAGTAGGGAAAGTATTGGATAGCAGAGGGGTAAAAATTACTAGTCCCACCCAACTAGTGCAACAGTTGGAAAGTGTTGGATAGCGGAGTGGTAAAAATTACTATTCCAACTCCAGTGAGTGCAACAGTAGGGAAAGTGTTGGATAGTGGCGGGGTAAAATTTACTATTCCCACTCCAATCAGTGCAGCAGTAGGGAAAGTGTTGGATTGCGGAGGGGTAGCAACTAATATTCTCACTCCAGTCAGTTCAAAATTAAAAACAAAAAATATTAACAACAAAAATATTTAAAAAACAAAATAAATAAAAAAATATAAATATGTTAAAAATGTAAATACAAATATATTTAATATTACAAATTTAAAAAAAACATATTATAATGTTAAATGCATATGACACAAACCTAAAAATATTATATTAAATAAAATAAAAAGTAATTTTCAAACAAATAAATATTTTTAATTAGAAATTATTTAGAAACAAAAACATTAGTTATTACATAAATTTACATGTTTTATTTCCTACCCTATAACACCTTACAATTTACAACCCACATCTAAATAAAAAAAATGTACTTTCATAATTAACATAATTAATTACCAATTAAAGAAATATTATTAATTAAAAACAAATTAAAACTCATAAAAATGAATAAACTTCCCATACTTTACCCCTATAACCCCCACAAACCACAGCTAAAATTATACTGTAACAAAATTAATTACACAATTAAAACTTATTTTCAATTAAAAAACTAATAGTATTTAACAACTAATTATAAAGTAAAATTATTTTACTCCCCACCCTTTACCCCTATAAAAGTTAAACCCACAGACAAAAAAAAAATAAACAATTACACTAATTAAATATCAATTAATTAATTAACATTAATGATCAACTAAGTATTAATAAAAAAAAAAATACTTGAACCCTTTACCCTATAAACCCACCAACCCACACCTAAAATTAATTACACAATTTCCATATTTAATTTTCAATGAATTAATTCATATTAATTAAGAACTAATTATTAATTAATGAAACATAAATTACTTCCCGCCCTTTACCCCTTTTAATCCCACAACCCTCACCTAAAATTAATTACACAATTTCCATAATTAATTTACAATTAATTAATTAATATTTATTAACAACTAATTATTAATTAATTAAACATAAATTACTTCCCACCCTTTACCTGTATAAACCCCACAACCCGCACCTAAAATAAATGACACAATTTCTATAATTAATTTTCAAAAAATTAATTAATATCAATTAACAACTAATTATTAATTAATAAAAAATAAATTACTTCCCACCCAGTACCCCTATAAACCCCACAACCCACACCTAAAATTAATTACACAATTTCCATATTTAATTTTCAATTTTCAAAATAAAATTGATAATTACTAAAACTTTAACACATATATTAAAAAACATAAACAATTCTTATACAAAAAAATACATCTATACTTTTAAAAACGATATTTCTTACCTTAAAATCGATATTCTTGACCACGATATTCTTGCTGTCGATATTTCTGACTCACGATATTTAGGACTCGATATTTCTGTAGGTCGACATGTCCAACTAGATATTCTGTCTGCACACCACCTTGATCTTGCAAAACTTTTAAAGCCTTAGATAATTCATCTCCAACACGTAAAGGAACCCTTCTCAGTTTGTGCTTTTCAAGTATGGCATCTTCCTTGTGTTTGATATTCAATTCAAAATTTTTAACACTCCCAACTTATTCTCAAACAGTGCATCATATTTTTTAACCAACTGTTGAATCTGTGAAAGAAAAGCAACATCATTATTGGTATTATGCATAGAATTAGCATCAATTGTGGATTAGCATAGCTTGATTTGTCCATCCCAAAATGTTCTTTCCCTTAAAAGTAACATAGACTTTATCAGGGAAACACACATTTTGGTAACTAATTATTGATCCAATAAGATCAATTTTTGATCCTTGAAAAAGTCAGTTTTAATGTCAAGATCTTTAAGAGGTTAATCTTTCCAGAAGTTCTCAAACGTATCATAGGTTATGATGATCACTCTGGCTCCAGAATCTATTAACAATGTGACCGATTTATTTCCTACAACTATGTTGGCAGTGGGATTTTCACAAGATTCACTGTCTGTTGAGTTTATATTCAAAACCAGATCTTTCAAACTGGTCTGTAATTCATTCTCTTCTATAGAATCTGCAACTTCATTCAATTGAAGTCTCCTTTTCATACACACTTTTGCAAAATGCCCAACAGAACTGCATAGATTGCATATCTTCTTAACTACAGAGCATAGTTTGATGTTTGCTGCATGACAAGCAGCCGCGGCCGCTGCAGGTAAGAGCGGTGGGGCGGTGGGGCCAGGTGAGGGGGGATTTTGAGAGACGACCATGAGGGAAAATTAAATAAATAATGAATTTTCCCTCGTGGTTGTCTCTCGAAATCCCTCCTCACCTGCCCCCCCCCGCCCCACTGCTCTTACCTGCTGCGGCCGCAGCTGATGACAAGGAGAGCCACAATGAAAGCATGCACAAAATTTGTTACTAGGTGCCATAACATCTTTTGAGTTTGCCTTGCTTGTTGAAGCCTTGGTATCTTGCAGCTTACTCTTCACTGACAGAATTGACTCTTCGGAATTTTTCCTTAAAATGTTCAATTCTGCTTGTAAAGACTCAATCATAGAAGCAGCGTTATTGTTTCAGAGAGAGATCACTTTTTAAAAGACAATAACTTCTTATTGTGACATTTGACCACGAATTGGTCTTGTACAAGTTGCTCAGTAAAATTCTCACTATTTGCCGCTAAAATTCTTAGTGCAGTAACATAAGACTCCGCTGATTCATCCTGCTTTTGTTCTCTAGAAAAGAATTTGAACCGTCTGACAACAATATGTTTTTGCGTTTCAAATCTCTTCTCTAATCTTTGGACAGCTTCTTGACATTAATCAAACTCTTCTCCTTCAGGTGGAGTCAATTAGGTAAATATTCATGAATCCGTTGACCTTCTCTACCAAGAGTGTGCTCTAAAATTAACCTTTTCCTTTCTGCATGAAACTGCTGCCCATCAATAGCACCAAGGTAGACATTGAAGAGCCTGCACCAGTTTTTCAATAACTGATTCACCAGGCAATCCTTAAAATAGAGGAGGAGGATACACTCCCTGCATGACGATGAATGAAGAGTGAGAAGAAAGCAAAATGAAGAGCAGCACACAGGAAGATTGTAATGCCAAAAATGAAATAGACCACTTGACCCCAAGCAAAGAACAGTTTCAAAAACCACAATGGTGAGTAGTGCACATGAGAAGTTCGAAGGCACTCCAAAATGCCAAAGGTTAAAGATTCTCAGGTGTGCACATCACCGGTTAACAAGACTCAGGGGTGCACATCAGGTGTGCACATCATCACTGCATCCACAATCCTTGTTAAATAAATAGAAAGCACAGTGCCTTAAACAGGATAACACCTATTTTGTAGGCAATTCATGTTGTAATGTGTTTTGGTTATAAACACTGTGGAAAAGACATGGACCAATGCTCCTAAGAGTTGAAAGGCGGAGCTTCACAGATTAGGAAACAAACCTGGGCTTCAATCACCGAGGATGACCTGCTTGTCGCCAATTCGCTGCACCAAATGACAGATTCAATGAGGTAATGGTTTCCATTGCAGCAGATTTATTGGTAAAATCAGCTTTAGGGAGAGCAGCACGAAGACAACTGTTCCGGATGCCAACCGGCGTCTCTCTCATCGGCTGGGATCTTAACCGCCAAAACAGATGAGGCCCGGACGATTGAGCGAGCTGGATAACAGCAAGTGAACCACCAACATGATCGCATGAGCAGCTTGAGGCAGATAAGAATTGCCGAGCTACCACAACAGCAATCTTGAATTATGTACTATCTTAATTGTTGGGCCACAAATGGGAAACAGCAGTACCCACCTTGTTGCTTCATCCTTGTATCACAAAGGCGCTCTCTGGTGTAATTGCATTGCAGTCCCAGTATGTGACAGGCAGACAGGTACAGTTTGTTTTTCTTAAGCCTTTAAGGAACAGATATAAAGCGCCACCTAGGGCTTGTTAAATGTATTTATTGTCAGTCTGCCAGTCCTCAGCCTTTTCAGGCCCTAGCCTAGTTAGACCAACTCCTGTGGATGAACTGTAAAGACTTTTATAAAGACTCTAAGCTGGAAAGTGACCACTGCCCTAAAATATTGATTCTTTATATTTATGTTCTTTACTAGCCCTCTCACTCAATTGTACATAAGGCTGCAAAAAAAAAAAAAAAATGTTAAGTAGGGGAAGACTCATATTAAAGATTACAGAAGGTGATGGGCATTATGGACTTTATCAAATTGGAAATAGCTTTGAGGTGCCTGGAAAACGTCATTATTGTTTTTTTGACAAATGTATATGTCAGATATCTGAGACGTTTTATTAACCTCAGTTCAGATGAACTTCGGATCTCATTTAAGAAGAATTATATATTTTTTAAAAATTTAAAAACGAAATATTGGTAAACCAGATGAGCCAGAAGTGATCAAATTAGGTCTTTCCTAACAATTTAAATGGGTCTGGGGGATATTGTCTTTGCTTTTTTTTACTGAGAACATCCAGTCAGGAACCTTGCCAAAATCTTGGTGTGGAGGAAATATCTGACATATTCTCTTGAAAGATTCCTTGAAAGATCTGGCTAATTGTTGATTGACAATCTGGCTGTACAGAGGTGAGAAAATCATGGCAAAAATTACATTGTTACATTATTAAGTCATGTGTGGAAAACTTAAATATACTGCAAAAAAATAAGGAAAGGAACATTAGTTTGCCTTATATTGGTAAAGTATATAAAACAAAAAAGCATCTTGCGGACTTAGGTTCAGGCCTTATTTAGGTATGGGAGCAAACAGCATATCTACCATAAAAATTGTGGGATTTCCCATTTCGCCCACCTCATATGCAGGAGCAGAAACATTGGGTTTCTGCTTAGGAAAGCCCACCCAATTAAGGGGTGGCCTTCCTGTGCTATTGTTTCCTGTTTGTGTCTATCATGTAAACATGCAGTTGCACACATGAAAAAAACAGAAATGTCCCCAGCACACGGGGAGTTTCCTCAGAGATATTTGTCTTTGGTTTTCATTAAGACACACCTGGATTTGTTCTTTGTTTCTAAAAAATAAAAAATAAATCCAGGACATGGCAGCCTGCCTGACATTGCATTTTTCCAAACCCGCTCCTGTTTTGTCAGTTGGAGCACAATCGGGAAAACCTCCTTGGCACATTGGAGGGAAGCTTTAAATACCTTGCCAGTGGCCTGTGGTTTTCTAAATGGGCCTCTAAATCTGCGTTGGAGTCGTTAGACAGAGCTTTACTAAAGTCCAAATAGAGGCAACTGGATATGAAAAGGAAGCCTTGGGATATGGTGATAAGCCTCAATGCAGGCACCTGGTTTAAGTCTGTTGTTGAAGACAGGCGAGGGAAGGATGTCACAAAGACATTGTTGCTTAAAGCAGTGCTGCCATTTAATTTGTTAGTGGCTGACACCTGATACACTGACACGTTCAGAGGTTGGTGGAGGACTTCCACCTAAATTGGGAAGACGAATATTCACATTTTACAATACTCAAGTGATGCACTAACTCAGGACAAAACTCCAAAAGGCCATTGAGAACAACTTAATCCACTTATGTTGATTAAACGTATCTGTCTCATACTGGTTAAAAGTCTAAGGTCATTGATTACCTTTACTGGGAGAAAAATAAACTTCATCTAGGGTAGAGGTGCAGAACAACTGACTGCGAAAACTAGATATGACCATATCAGTCAGTGTTACTTGGGTGAAGCATCTTATCAAGGCTTAACCACAAGCCAGGTTGTGCTTCACAGGGCTAAAGAGGTTTAACGCTCCTTAATGCGATAATTCCATGCATTCCAATTTCATGGTGTGAGAGGTTAAACAAACACAGGCAAAGCTAATTGTTCTGACGTTGGCTCCCAGTCTTTTGGCACTGTGAAAGCTTGTTTTCTCACGGTTTTTGCAAAGTGTTATTGGCGGGGAAGCTGTCATCAATCTTAAAAAATAGTAGCTGAAAGAAAAAATGCATTTTATGATTTCTAAAAGAATGCATTGCCATAGCAGGTCATATCACTAAAGCAAACTACTTTGTGTGTAATTATGGTTCTTGTGAAAGGGCAGACTGCTGTCACTCCCAGCGAAGTTATCCAATGCACGAAGTGGGCTGACCCATTTCCCATGCCACATGCTGTAGTGGGCAGAAGAACAATGTGCATAATACAATAACGGGCCAATGGATAAAGAGGGTTGTCTGAAACCTACAATAATTAAGTATATCATACATATAATTTCAGAAAAATCAAAAGGTCTTGATTAACACCAGACTTAAAAAGTGGTACTGCTCGTTTTTTTGGAAGGGTTATTAAAAGCTTATAGTGCAACAAAGGATGGAAGCAGCGGAGGGCAAGTTCTGGAGGAATTTCTGGACGACTGTCTAGTACTTCTTTTTTTGCAATTCGCTGTGAAGAAAATTTTCCTCCAGCTAGTTTCACACCATAATCTACCTACATTTTCTTTGCCTTATAGAAAGTAAATGGATGAACGTAGCTATAATGCAATGGCTTGGCGATCTGCAACGAAGGGGAAATGAAGAAAGCAAGCACAAAGGCAAAAGGGTTGAAGAGTAGAAGCTGGCATGTTGGATATAATCATGAGGGTCCTATCGGACAAGAATGAGTTGGTTATGTTCAGAAATACAATTGGACAGATCAGTTGACCACTATAACCAACGATTAGTTTTTACTGCAGACGGAGCCAGCGCTTCAAATGGATCGACTGGTACTGCAGCCACAGGGATACGTGTGTGCCCTCTATAAAGAGACCAGGCGTGGTGATTGGCCGGACCCCAAAGGGACGGTGGTATGACTTTGGAGGACTGCCACAGTGGCCATGGGATGGAAAAATGTAGTTATGCAGACAACTCTGTTGTGGGATACAGAAATCCTGGGTACTCTGTGGAGCCTGCCAGGGTTCGACAAATGGGACCTCATTGGGATTTCCAGGGTGGGGGCCATTTGGTCCAAAGGTGACATTATCCCCTTGTCTGAGCTGCAGCGGGAATACCAATTGGTGCTCACCGAGGTATACAGGTTCCTGCAGCTCAGGCATGCGCTCAAGGCAGTGCTCCCTGTGGGCACTGACTTGCCACAATCCAAACACTTAGAAGACAGGCTATTAGACGAGTTCATGCCCGCAAGGCTACGTTCCTAGCATATAAAAAATCCTGAACCACACGCCAGATGTCTTAAAAATATAAGAGACTGCTGGGAGCGAGACCTAGATGTATTGGAAGACAAGGAATGGGAGGAGGCCCTGGAGTCCCCCAGAGAGGTGACTCTCTACTCAGTGTTTCGACTGGTCCAGCTATAAAATC
Source organism: Calotriton arnoldi (assembly GCA_963921515.1). Lineage (NCBI taxonomy): Eukaryota > Metazoa > Chordata > Amphibia > Caudata > Salamandridae > Calotriton > Calotriton arnoldi. The sequence continues at coordinate 42,929 of CAWUFW010024426.1, read as the reverse complement.
CTCCATCGTTCTTACTATGCTCGAACAATGCTGGCTAAGATGGGGTAAGCGGAAAACAAACATTGTCTATGTGGATTTGGGCAGAGTGGTAACCTTTTTCACACCCTATGGGAATGCCCAGCAATACAGGAGTTCTGGTCTGCAGTGGTGAACTGCATGGGGAGACGAGGGGTGTAAATATGCTGGTCCCTGCTAAGTGGTGTGTATTTAATATTTAGAGGGAGGCGGAGGATGCCTGGCCGCAATGGACATGGATGACACTGGGCCTAGCGGTGACCAAACGGAAAATAGCAAAAGCATGGGGTGCAGCACAAGCCCCTGAATTGGATGCCTGGCAGGCATGATATGGACTGGTGTATGATCACCGAAAAGGTGGTGTATGAAAATAGAGGTTGTCCCCAAAAGTGGGGCAAAATCTGGAAGGATTGGAATGTGTACAGAGGTCGGATATATGGAGACCTTGCCCACTCTGGGCCTGAGGTGTCCCATGCTAAGATCATTACAAGAACTCCATATGCTGAAAATGATGAATCGGTGGGGAATGGGGGGATTGGAGATAACGCTAAATAATATTGTGAGATAAATGACAGTGCTATGTTCTGAAACTGATTTTGTATGCAAACTGCCCAAAAAATATGTAACAAAAAAGAATGAGTTGGTTATAGCGACAGGACAGTGATAAAGGATATAGACCTGAGTAGTTCATTTCGAACAGTTATTTCAGATGCCATGGGTCTGATCTGTTTATCATAAAAAGTTACGACAAAGGCAGTAGGTCTGATTTACTTACTATGGAACACATATGTTAAAACCCATAGGCCTTTAAGGGTGGATTGTTATTGCACTGTGTTAAAGCTGGCAGATGTATTTTATTTACACAAAATCTCCCAGATTACCTTTGCAGGCAAGGATTTTGGTGCTGCTTAACCTCCTTGACAAACCATAGGAGTAGAAATTTGCACTGTAATTATTCTTGCCAGAATCTCTTCAGAAGGCCAGACGGGCTTAGCTGTTCACCACGATCGTGTAATGAAAAATTAAGTAAAAAATAAATACATGTGTATAAATATACATTCATACACATACGTAGAGGGGCTTTGGCTGGGCCCTTTTCTGCCATTGCTCTGTATAAATGTAATTTACACTTTGCTTCCATCCATGACAGTATACAGCATGGTACAATGGGTCAGCTTGCTTCAGTTATTGGTTCACGCGCTCTCTGACTGACAGCATTTTTCTGATCACATGTGCACATCTGACTGAAAATGAGGACACATAAGTGTCATGGCTGTGGGCAAGTCCTTTAGTTTTTCATTTTCCCTTTTATAAGCTTACTTTCATTTCTTTCCTTCACCTCTTTTTATTTGTATTTTAGGGTATAGTATAGCTCCCCAGACGATGTTAACAAGCTGCTTACTTGCCACTCATTTCATATGCAGCGCACTGCATCTTATGCGGCTGCAACCCTCATGGAATAGTAGTGCCCATAGGGTATCATTGTTTTACTTTTACAATATGGGCAGATTTTTGGTTCTAAATGTGGTGGCTGTGCTGTAACTTTACACCACCAATATATAAAGTCCCATATAAATATAAACATATAAATATATAAACACCAATATATATATCCCATTGCAAGAAGGCTGCCTGCTGCTATGTTTAATTTGATTTTTTATTGTAAGCATATGCTCACCATGCATATGTTGTTGAATTTGTGTGTCTATTGTATGTGGTTGTGTATTTGAGTATATGCAAGAATGAGTCAGTGAGTAGATGAATGGATACGAGTGCAAGGATGGCTAACAGAGTGCATTTATGGTGAATTATTAAGTTTCTAAGCACTCTAATGATTGAACAGGCACTTTCATTTATAAGTCAGATCCATTGGCATTACCAATGCTTGTTACATACTGACAGACAGAAGTTTAGAGAAACACGGATAAAGTCCAATGGCCAGTTTATTCAGTAATGACTGACACAGTGGATGTCATGCATAGTCTTGTCGTACCAAGCGTGGTACACAGTTATTTTACAACTTAAAACTCTTTTTCTTGGGAAAGTTTTGAGTTTATCTTTAAATATTTTCAGAGTAGAATATTTAAAAAAAGAGAGTGAGACGAAGTTCTAGAGTTCTGGAGAGGCTATGGAGAAAACCTACTAAAGAGAACTTTGCCTCAGAAGTTTGCTCCACCCTTGTGTTTTGTGTTATAAATTAATCAGCTAATTCTTTCTATAAGCAATGAGATCAGATTTTCAGTTCATTTTTATTAAGGCAGACATCCTGCTCAAGTGACAATAAAATCACAGTTTGTACATATAGGTAAATGTTACATTCTCCAGAAAGCAAAAAATAATGTATTCAAATGTCTGAATCACCACTTTTTAACCACTAGCAATTCTGGGTACAAATCGAATTTTGGTCATGTCCCAAAAATTCTTTAGCAAACAAAACAAGATGATAGGTGGAGTGCTGACATTTTTTAACCACTCACCCCAGATCTGTTAGTGACTGGGGGTGAGTGTCTGAAAAGTTTCAGCGCTCTGTCCATCATCTCCTTGTGTTTGCTTTGTTCGCCCTAAGGGGGTCATTATGATGTCGGGCGGATCGCCGCCGACCGTATTGGCGGTGGCAAACCGCCCGCCATTTCCGTCCGCCCGCCTAACATTTCCCCCCGCCATATTACGATGGCGGTGGGGACCCAGGCGGACTGAAAGACCAGTTCCGCCGGTAGGCAATCCGCCCGATTGCCTACCGGGCGGAAAAGGCCTGCAATATGGTGGCGGTGCCTTGCAGGCACCGCCATCCATATTACGATGATGGCGATCTCATGCCTTTCCATGGCGGAAACTCCGCCATGGAAAGGCATGCAGAGAATGCCTTTGCGGGCCCGTTACGGGCCCCCAGGTGGTTGGGGGTGGGTGGCTGCACTTGGGGGGTACCCATGGTACCCCTGACATTTGCATGCACAAGGTGGCAGGCACCGCGCGGTGCCTGTCACGTTGTGCATGCAAATGCACAACATGCCCTTTTAACATTGTGGCGGGTGCTGAATACAGCACCGCCCACCACAATGTTAAATATACAGGATGCGAACGCCATGGTGGCGCTCGCATCCTAATAGGCACAGCGGGACCGCCGCACCTCTTGCGGGCGGTCCCTTTTTCCGTTGCGATGGCGGGCGGACTTTCCGCCCGCCATCGTAATGACCCTCTAAGTTGGCAGGGTATGCCCAGACGTGGGTCCCTTGCTCACTTCACCACTGGATTCAAGTTAGCCTGGCTGATGAGGGATGTTACCCCGAAACCGGTCCCAGGATGCTTGTTTACAGTCCAGGGAAGACCTGGCTTGGCATTTCGGGCTGGACTGTTCCCATGAGGAACATGTTCAGGACTGATTTGCATAAGGCTGGGTCTGAACTGGGGTGGTGAAGTGAGTAAAAGACCGATGATGGATTCAATCCAGATCTAATAGTGAGTGGGGGTGAGTATCTTGTCTTTTGTGTTATAATTTAATCAGCTAATTCTTTCTATAAGCAATGAGATCAGATTTTCAGTCCCCTTCTGTTAAGGCAGACATCCTGCTCAAGTGACAATAAAATCACAGTTTGCACATATAGGTAATTTTACATTCTCCAGGCAGCAAAAATAATGTATTCAAATGTCTGAATCACCACTTTTTAACCACTAGCAATTCTGGGTACAACTCGAATTTTGGTCATGTCCCAAAAATTCTTTAGACATGTTGCTTAGTAGACATCTTGGGCCCTGGTTAGGAGTGCCCCAGAGAGCAGGTGCTATTTATCGCACTGATAAAACCTGGCTTCCCCACGCTTTCAATTTATCAAGTGCGATAAATTGCACCTATACCAAGTTTTGGGGAGTGCTTACCGCAAAAAATCCACGTCACAGTAAATACTGTACACTTTTCCTCTGTTTAATTCTAGCCGGTTTGGCGCACCAAAATGTAATAAAGGATGCAGACTTTATCACACCTGATAATTACTGGGTACCTTAAACTCTGCACAACTCAGAATTCTGACTCCTGTGCAAACAGTCAGAAAACTCTGGTCCACTCCTGATCAGGACCTTAGCCTTTATCCTGTTTCCGTGATGTTATAGGATGACCGTTTCACAACAGTAGTGTGAAATCTCACAATAACATCTCAGCTTTGTCTCTCTTCATAAGTAATGCCCTGTGGAAGGACAATATGAGATTGTACGTCTGCTTTTTATTGGTTATTCAAATTATGTGTTACAATTTATTGAAACTTATTATGGAAAAACACATATAATCAGGGCATTAACAAGGGCTTGCTATGTCTGCTAATTAATCTGCATACTGAAACCTGGGTGCAGGTGAGAGTAGATGGGATAAGTGGTAGGGCATTGAATAAGAAAATTGGTAGGGCACTGAATAAGAGAATTCCACCATAGAGTGGCCTAGTTGTTGTCTCCTCCTATTCACTTACCTGGGATATGCACATATCTATTAGGGTTTTTTTCTAGAGTAGTATCCATCTGCAATGAAAAACAACAAACTCTTCCCATAAATGTAGAGAGATGTTCTCTGTGTGCCACTTATTAAAATCTTTGAATCTGAAAGAACACCTTATGCGTGCACATAGCGTTCTTGGAAAAAGCCAACCACAATCGCAGATTGTGGTTGCTTTTTTTGGGAGTCCCCTGACAATCAATGGTTACAGAGCTCAAACCATAGCAATGAGAGCTTGTTGTAACTGGTATCCGGTGGCTTTGCCTTAAAGATGAAACCAAAACCAGGCACGATGTACACCCTTTTAGCACCTTACCTTCAGGAAAGTGAAGTTGAGCAGTCCAAGACAAACTCAGGGAGGTGGTGTGGGCCAGAAACTCAGAGCTCTATATAATCTCATAACAATCAATAAATATTTGTCTAGTCAGTGCTTAATTTAAGAAAAGAAAGTACTTTAATCTGACACACAAGTAAATACTGCACAGGTGGGTTCCAGGAAAAATAGTATGTGATGATTTCCCTTCTGGGTCCACTTTGAGTCTCTCTTAGTCTTGCGTTTTAGGCTGACTTTGCTCGCTCTGCATAGCCACATATAACACATATGTTTTTGCGATAGTATTTTGAGAATATGCTGTACATGTTGTTTGTTATTCAGAGACTCTTCTTGGGATTTCATCGACACATTTTGTACAAGGTTGTTGAGAACATCACAATATACTGTTTTGATTTCTTTGCTCGTTCAGCAACAGCTCCTAACATTTAGACATAACATAGTCACACAGCTGCATCTGCAGCACAATAGTTTTATCATATAAACTGTGTTCCATGCGCTTGGAGGCCACAGTGGAGAATTCTGACAGAGATGACTGTTCTGGTACGAAAGCAGTGCCCGACATACAGCCCTGCGTAAACTATGTTTACACTCATGATGCAGACCTCCTAATTGCATACACCAGGTATGAGGTCCTAGGCCAATCTCAGAGATCGCAAATGTATCCCTGTGTTCCTATAGTAAGAGTAGACCTAGACAAATACATAATTTGCCAAGGTTGGGAAGTTTGTCCTATTCAGTTTGTTAGTAATGCTAATTTCTTTGCTTAGTTGCATCTGCCTAATAATCGCAGCACATTTGCATCATAATAGACTATAATAGTTTTAATAAATGCATTGTAAACTTTCTTCGTGTCTTTGTTATGATTACTATCGGCATGCATGAGTGAGTAAGTGAGTAACAAAAGGGGAGGATCTGTTTCCACGATTCCCTTGGGGACTAGAGGGTCATGTTTGAGGTTACCAAAATCACCTATTACTCTGGGAAGGTTAGGAGTTCGGGTGAGGTACTGTGATCTAGCCAGTGTAGGAGAGTAGGATCTGCTTCACATGGGTACCCCCACTTTTTGCTGATGCTTCACTGTTTTTCGACATTAATCTGGCTGGGGCCCTGCTAATCAGAACCCCAGCCTAGCTGCTTCCTCTCTAAAATGGTTTCCATGTGCCTTAGGCACATCACTGATTGGGATCTGGAGTGCCCTTATAAGTCCCTAGTATATGGTATACTATGTACCAAGGGCATAGGTACCTCAGAGGCCTGCCAGGGGCTGCAGCATGTATTATGCCACCCCTGGAAGGCCATCCAAACTGACACCACAGGTCTGCTACTGCAGCCTGGGTAAGGTGGTGCATGCACCCCTTACTGTGATATAGGTTACCTATATCACTAAATACATACACACACATATAAACCTATAAGTCACTCCTAAGGCAGGCCTTATCAATCCTAAAGGCAGAGTGCATGGTTCCTATGTGAGAGGGTGCCCCTGCATGAGCAGGGCCCCTCTGCAGCGTTCGGAGACCATCTCTGATGCTGTTTGTAGTGCAGCCTGACCATATACTCTTAAGCGCATTATATCCTCGCGGTAAAATGCTAACTTTGGAATGGCTGCACTTAAACATGTCGTGTTTGGTGTCAAACATCTTGGAATACTACCCCCCGCCAATCCTGGCGGCGGGGGTAGCATTCCACCCTTCTAGAGGGAAAGACATGTTAACTCTGACTAGTCCGGTAACTTCTTTCCAGAGCCCTGGCATCACAAAATGGATGCTGCTGCCACAGACACGAGTCTGGCCTCCTGCTGCTGGACGAAACTCCGGCAGGGGAGGCCTGGACAATAGGTTTCCTGTCCCAGGGAGGTGTGACCACCTCCCCAGACAGGATAATGTGTATTGGGGCTGGGCGGGAGCACTTTCGGGTGCTTTGAAGTCCTGCACTGGGGGCACATTTGGTGTCCCTGTGCATACCCCAGTTCAAACCGGATCAGGGGCTTGCAGCCCCTGCTTTGGCACGAACTGGACAAAGGGAAAGGGTGTAGCCACCCCTCTGCCCTGACCCACCCATAGGTGGGGCCACAGAGTAGTCCAACCCCTATTTTTAGAATAAAGGTAGGAACCCAGTCCTTAGGACTTTAGATTATACCTGGACGAAACTCTGAAACTGAATCCTGGACCTTCGACGCTCTACGACAAGATTAGAGGACTGAAGAATCTCCCTTGGGGTCAAGGAGTGACTCCCCTGCTTGGCAGGCACCAAAGAAGCATCTGTCCGGTTCGCATTTCTGAAGCTCCTGTCGGACGCCGAAGTCATCGCATCACCAGAGGTAGATTTTCAGACTTCCCCAAGGTTACCCTGAGTCCCCAGCAAAGCTGAGGCCCGTGGCTATCGTGGGTGACTTGAGACCGTGACCCCTGGACATCGAGCACATTTGCAAGTGCATCATCTTCTGGGTCTCCCAAGAAGTTGTGCTTTGGGCTCCGAGTAGCCCTAGCCTCCAGCACCACCTGCACCGAAGATCACTGGCCCCCACTCCACGAGTGTCCTGTAAGCCAGCTCCACGTGCGGCGTCACAAGGCTCCTTCGCGGTCGCTAGCCCATTGGCTAGTAGCCCTTAACGAAGGCCAATCCTTTTCTTACTTGGCATCCTGGTTGCTCCAGGCCTGCCCTCACTTACCCTTGCTGGGTGAGTTCCACAGACCTTGCTGGTCTGCACCATCGACGATCTACATCTTCACCAAGACTTGCCGTTGCCAAGGCTTGTTGGGTCCAATCCGGTCGCTGACACCTCAGCACTCGACAGACATTGTGTACCAGCCCGAATCCTGCTCCTGGTTGCCGACAACGCCTCCTGGACCTCGTGGCTGAAGAGTCAAGACGACCGTCAATGCACCTGAAGCACTCGACATCGGTGGGCATCTGTCCATCGCCTTCCTGGTCACTGGCTAGTGACCCAGACTCTGTCCCCTCTGCTTTCAGGTTCTTCAGAACTCCGATCCACTCTTGGATCCACCCGGACACTTTTCTCTTGGCCGCCAGCAGCACTTTGCAGCAGATCGCCATTCGAATCGACGACGAAACCCGACCCCGAAAGGCACCTATGCACCCGGCTTCCCTGGGTGAGGTAACACGAGTACTCCGGTGCTCCCGTGGGTAGAGACTCTTCAAAGTCCTAGATCTCAAAGGGTTTTGTCCTAGTCCTCTTTTAAGTGTCCCTTTTCTCTATTTTCCCGATCCCGACTTTCTCCATAGAAGTCAACGGCGTATCGCGGTTGTGTATTTACACTGCACGCGTCTCCCGTAGGTCCCCTGTGTCACTACCTTGGGTGGTTCCTTGTGGTCCAAGCACTTCTAGAGGCTCTAGGCCTAGTGTCTAGTTCAGTCGTGGTTCGCATACCACTTTATTGGTATATGGTTTGGTACGCCCCTAGGGCCCAAACGTGTATTTGTGCTATTACTGTGATTTAATAACTTATAACTTATGTACTTCGAACTCTAGCCTCATAAAGAGACTAGAGGGGTGTGTTTAGCAATAAATACATATATTTTGAATATATACCTGGTGTGGTGCTCTTTCATTTGGTCACTCAAGAGATTATAGACTGGTAAAACAAGCTGCTTTACATTCCTTCAAGACTTAGCCTGAAGGCTGCTCTCCATAGCTACCACTAGGATAGCTTTCAATAAGGTTGTCTTTAACCTATCTCCAATAAGGGGTTGTTTGGACTGGTGCAAGGTGCCCACTATAATTAGTGGACAGCATATGCCAGGCCAACTTCTCACATTGGTGGCAGCGGTGGGATTCCAGCTTGCTATTGTTTTACCAGATAATCTCAATTGAATTGATCAACTGAAAACCACTAAAGGTACCTAAGGTACATATAATTTAAGCTTAGAATACAGTAAGTTCTACTGAACTTAGAGTTGTGTGTTAAGGGATAGCACAACCCTTTCTACAACTCAAGAGAGTTTAGTAGGCCACACTAGAGTAGGTAGTGCATACACCACACCACACTAGTAATGTCTTTAAGGGCAGGATCCAAAGAATCCTTGCAGGAAGCCATTGAGCTTCCACCCTCCAAGTATGATACACTCCCATTCTTGGAATTGAGAGCTTTATGTAACTTGAGAAAAATAAGGACAGGCCAAAGCCCCACCACCCAACACCTCAAGGAGTTGTTGGTGGCTTATGACCTTAGTAAGCCTGTAGGGACTGAAGGGGTAGGAGCTGAGGGTGGGCAGAAGATGAGGAAGGGACCAGGGGTACCAATACCCCCAGCCCCCCTCTGAAACTGGCCAGGAGGGTGACAATGACCCTGACCTGGAAAATCCAACCCCTCCTGGGGAAGAGGAAGAGGAGGATCAGAATGATGCACCCTTTGTCCCCCAGGAAGGATTATGAGTGTGACCAGGAGGTCTAGGTCTCCTTCTCAGGAGTCCAACCACTCTGGCACCTCAATAGGGAGCTCTGTCTCATCTCATAGGAGGGAATCCTCTCATGAGAGAAGAAAGAGGCTGATTCAATATGAGGAAGCTCAGCTTGAACTCAGAAGGAAGCAAGTAGCCTTAGACAGGGAGTCCCTTGATCTCTTTAGAGAGAAAAGAAAGTTGGGACTAGAGTCCCATGGTGGCAGCCAGAGCCCTAGAGATAGGGAAAGGTCCTATGACCATAGGAACCTGAGCAAGATTGTCCCTCCCTATCAGAATGGGGATGACATCCACAAGTGGATAACTGCTCTAGAGAGGGCCTGTAAGGTACAGAAGGTCCCTCAGGAGCAGTGGGCAGCAATCTTGTGGCTCTCCTTTGCTGACAAAGGTAGAGATAAGCTCCTCACTGTTAGAGAGGAGGATGCTGATAATTGCAAGGTCTTGAAGAGTGCTCTTATTGATGGGTTTGGCCTAACCACTGAACAGTACAGGTTAAAGTTCAGAGACACCCAAAAGCACAGACTCAAGACTGGGTAGACTATGTGGATTGTTCTGCCAAGGCTCTGGAAGGCTGGTTGATGGGCAGTAAGGTGTGTGACTTCTCAGGATTGTACAATCTGATAATGAGGGAGCAGATTCTTAATAACTGTCAAAATCAGCTGTTGCATCAATACCTGGTAGACTCTGATCTGACCTCTCCCCAAGAATTGGGAAAGAAGGCAGACAAATGGGTCAGAACCAGGGTGAAGCAGAAGGTACAGAACCAAGGTGGGGAAACCAAGAAGCAAGATGCTAAGAACTCTGAAAAGGGTGGGGAGAAGGGTAAAGATCAAAAGTCTTCATCAGGCCCCCAAAAATCTTCTTCTGGTGGGGATTCACAGTCTACCAAAGGGAAAGGCCAAAGAAAACCATGGTGCAAGGTCTGTAAGCAAAAGACCCACTGGACCAGTGATTGCACCAAGTCCAAAGACTCCGAGTCCAGCACCCACCAATGCCCCTAAGGCACCTGTTCCCCCTAGTACAGTTGGTGGAAGTGCTCCAGCAAAGGGTTTAGTAGGGTTCACCCTGGGAACTGAGTTGGGCTCTGACTTAGTCAGAGAACTGACTCAGGCTGTGTTAGTCTGTGATGGAGGCATGGATGTGACCTCCACTGTGAGTCCCAGTAATCTGGGCAAGTACAGACAACAGCCTTTAATCAATGGACGTGAGGCTTTGGCATTTAGGGACACAGGGGCAAGTGTCACAATGGTGACACAAGACCTTGTGCTTCCTGGGCAAGTTATGCTTGGTGAGATGTACCAAGTGACCAATGCTAGCAATGTCAGAACAGACCATACTCTGGCAGTTGTTAACTTCTCCTGGGGAGGGGTAACTGGCCTTAAGAAGGTTGTGGTAAGTGCAAACCTACCAGTCGAATGCTTGCTTGGCAATGACTTAGAGACTTCTGCTTGGGCAGAAGTGGAGCTCAGGACCCATGCAGAAATGCTGGGGATCCCTGCAGATGTGTTTGCTGTGACCAGGTCACAAGCCAAACTGTCTAGCACTGAACAGGCCTTGGATTCTGGAAGAATGGACCAAGTGCCTTCCAAGAGGAGGAGTAGTAGGGTTAAGGCAGTGCCTTCCCCTTGGCTCAGGAGGAAGATCAATCCCTTGAGGGGGATGATCTCAGCCCTGAAGAAGGAACTGTCCCAGAGGAACTTGAACCTGACCAGGTTGAGTTCTTGGGGACAGGGGGACCTTCTAGGGCAGATCTGAGCCAGGAGCAGCAGAGCTGCCCCTCCCTTGAACCCCTCAGACAGCAAGCTGCTGCTGAGGCTGCTGGGAAAGCTAGTGGTCCCCATACAGTGTATTGGGATGATGGACTCCTGTACTCAGAGAGTAGAGACCCCAAGACTGATGCTACCAGGAGGTTGGTAATACCTTTGAAGTTCAGGGGCTTCCTATTGACCCTAGCCCATGATATTCCCTTAGCAGGTCACCTGGGCCAGAACAAGACTTGGGACAGAATTGTCCCTCACTTTCACTGGCCCCACATGTCTGAAGACAGTAAGGAGTTTTGTCGCTCCTGTGTAACCTGCCAAGCCAGTGGCAAAGCAGGTGGCACTACAAAGGCCCCCTGATACCACTACCTGTGGTGGGGGTGCCCTTTGAAAGGGTAGGGATTGACATTGTTGGTCCCATGGATCCCCAAACAGCCTCTGGGCACAGGTTTATCCTGGTGGTAGTGGATCATGCCACCAGGTACCCAGAAGCTATTCCCCTCAGGACCACTACAGCACCTGTGGTGGCAAGGGCCCTCCTGGGAATCTTCTCAAGAGTGGGCTTTCCTAACTAGGTAGTCTCAGACAGGGGTGCTAACTTCATGTCTGGGTACTTAAAAGCAATGTGGAAGGAGTGTGGAGTGACTTATAAGTTCACCACACCCTATCACCCACAATGCAATGGTTTAGTTGAGAGATTCAACAAAACCTTGAAGGGCATGATTAAAGGGCTCCCAGAAAAGCTTAGGCGTAGATGGGACATACTCTTGCCCTGCCTTTTATTCGCATATAGGGAGGTGCCTCAGAAGGGGTTGGTTACAGCCCTTTTGAACTTCTGTTTGGCCACCCTGTGAGGGGTCCACTGTGCTTGGTGAAGGAAGGATGGGAGTTACCTCTCAAGCCCCCAAAGCAAGATATAGTGAACTATGTACTTGGTCTCCGCTCCAGGATGGCTGAGTACATGAAAAAGGCAACCAAAAACCTTGAGGCTAGCCAGGAACTTCAGAAGGCCTGGCATGACCAAAGGCTGTTCTGACTGTTTACCAGCCAGGACAGAAGGTGTGGGTGTTGGAGCCAGTGGCCCCAGCAGCTCTCCAAGATAAATGGAGTGGACCCCACACTATTGTTGAGCAGAAGGGTGAGGTCACTTATTTAGTGGACCTAGGAACCCCCAGGAGTCCCCACAGGGTTCTCCATGTCAACAGGTTAAAACCATATGTGGACAGGGCAGACATGGGCTTGCTCATGGCTACTGATGAAGGGCAGGAGGAAGAGAGTGACCCACTCCCTGACCTGCTCTCACAGAACCCTGACGATGGGTCAGTTAATGGTGTAGCCTTGGCAGGCAGCCTCACTACCCAGCAACAAACTGATTGCAGGCAAGTCCTCAATCAGTTTCGACATATGTTTTCACTGACACCCAGTCAGACCACCTGGTGCACTCATGAAGTGGACACTGGGGACAGTCTGCCTATTAAAAACAAGATTTATAGGCAACCTGACCATGTCAGGGACTGTATCAGGATTGAAGTCCAGAAAATGTTGGAATTGGGAGTTATTGAACCCTCAGATAGCCCTTGGGCTAGTCCAGTAGTCCTTGTACCGAAACCTCACACCAGTGGTGGAAAGAGAGAGATGAGGTTTTGTGTGGACTACAGGGGTCTCAATGCAGTCACTAGGACTGATGCCCATCCAATACCCAGGGCAGATGAGCTCATAGATACTTTGGCCTCTGCCAAATATCTCAGCACATTTGACCTAACAGCTGGCTACTGGCAGATCAGACTAGCTGATACTGCAAAGCCCAAAACAGCATTCTCAACCCCTAGTGGGCATTATCAATTTGTGGTAATGCCCTTTGGTCTGAAGAATGCACCTGCCACTTTCCAGAGGCTGGTGAATACAGTTCTCACAGGTCTGGAAGCCTATAGTGCAGCATATCTAGATGATATTGCTGTCTTTAGCTCCACCTGGGAGGATCACCTGGTCCACCTCAGGAATGTTTTACAGGCCCTGCAAAAGGCAGGCCTGACTATCAAGGCCACTAAGTGCCAGATAGGGCAGAGTCAGGTTGTGTACCTGGGCCACCTTGTGGGTGGAGGCCAGGTTCAACCTTTGCAGAGCAAGATCCAGACCATCATGGACTGGACTGCTCCCACTACCCAGACTCAGGTGAGAGCCTTCTTAGGCCTGACTGGGTACTATAGGAGATTTGTCAAGGGGTATTGATCAATAGTGACACCCCTGAATGACTTAACTTCTAAGAAAATGCCCAAAAGGTTCAGTGGACAGTTAGCTGTCAAAAGGCATTTGATGACCTCAAGCAGGCCATGTGCACTGCTCCAATTCTGCAGAGTCCTGATTACTCCAAGAAGTTCATTGTTCAAACTGATGCATCTGAATTGGGGGTAGGGGCTGTACTGTCACAATTGAATAAAGAAGGTCAGGATCAGCCAGTAGCTTTTATTAGCAGAAGGCTGACCCCTAGAGAGAACGTTGGTCAGCCATAGAGAGGGAGGCCTTTGCTGTGGTCTGGGCTCTGAAGAAGTTGAGGCCATACTTGTTTGGTACACACTTCCTGGTTCAGACAGACCATAAGCCCCTCTTATGGCTAAAACAAATGAAGGGTGAAAACCCCAAACTGCTTAGGTGGTCCATTTCCCTACAGGGGATGGACTTTACAGTGGAACATAGGCCTGGGAGTAACCATGCGAATGCAGATGGACTCTCTAGGTATTTCCACTTAGAACATGAAGACTTAACTGGGCAAGGTTAGTTTAATGTCCCTACGTTTGGGGGGTTGTGTAGGAGAGTAGGATCTGCTTCACATGGGTACCCCCACTTTTTGCTGATGCTTCACTGTTTTTCGACATTAGTCTGGCTGGGGCCCTGCTAATCAGAACCCCAGCCTAGCTGCTTCCTCTCTAAAATGGTTTCCATGTGCCTTAGGCACATCACTGATTGGGATCTGGAGTGCCCTTATAAGTCCCTAGTATATGGTATACTATGTACCAAGGGCATAGGTACCTCAGAGGCCTGCCAGGGGCTGCAGCATGTATTATGCCACCCCTGGAAGGCCATCCAAACTGACACCACAGGTCTGCTACTGCAGCCTGGGTAAGGTGGTGCATGCACCCCTTACTGTGATATAGGTTACCTATATCACTAAATACATACACACATATAAACCTATAAGTCACTCCTAAGGCAGGCCTTATCAATCCTAAAGGCAGAGTGCATGGTTCCTATGTGAGAGGGTGCCCCTGCATGAGCAGGGCCCCTCTACAGCGTTCGGAGACCATCTCTGATGCTGTTTGTAGTGCAGCCTGACCATATACTCTTAAGCGCATTATATCCTCGCGGTAAAATGCTAACTTTGGAATGGCTGCACTTAAACATGTCGTGTTTGGTGTCAAACATCTTGGAATACTACCCCCCGCCAATCCTGGCGGCGGGGTAGCATTCCACCCTTCTAGAGGGAAAGACATGTTAACTCTGACTAGTCCGGTAACTTCTTTCCAGAGCCCTGGCATCACAAAATGGATGCTGCTGCCACAGACACGAGTCTGGCCTCCTGCTGCTGGACGAAACTCCGGCAGGGGAGGCCTGGACAATAGGTTTCCTGTCCCAGGGAGGTGTGACCACCTCCCCAGACAGGATAATGTGTATTGGGGCTGGGCGGGAGCACTTTCGGGTGCTTTGAAGTCCTGCACTGGGGGCACATTTGGTGTCCCTGTGCATACCCCAGTTCAAACCGGATCAGGGGCTTGCAGCCCCTGCTTTGGCGCGAACTGGACAAAGGAAAGGGGTGTAGCCACCCCTCTGCCCTGACCCACCCATAGGTGGGGCCACAGAGTAGTCCAACCCCTATTTTTAGAATAAAGGTAGGAACCCAGTCCTTAGGACTTTAGATTATACCTGGACGAAACTCTGAAACTGAATCCTGGACCTTCGACGCTCTACGACAAGATTAGAGGACTGAAGAATCTCCTTGGGGTCAAGGAGTGACTCCCCTGCTTGGCAGGCACCAAAGAAGCATCTGTCTGGTTCGCATTTCTGAAGCTCCCGTCAGACGCCGAAGTCATCGCATCACCAGAGGTGGATTCTCAAACTTCCCGAGGCTACCCTGAGTCCCCAGCAAAGCTGAGGCCCGTGGCTATCGTGGGTGACTTGAGACCGTGACCCCTGGACACCGAGCACATTTGCAAGTGCATCATCTTCTGGGTCTCCCAAGAAGTCGTGCTTTGGGCTCCGAGTAGCCCTAGCCTCCAGCACCACCTGCACCGAAGATCACTGGCCCCACTCCACGAGTGTCCTGTAAGCCAGCTCCACGTGCGGCGTCACGAGGCTCCTTCGCGGGCGCTAGCCCGTTGGCTAGTAGCCCTTAACGAAGGCCAATCCTTTTCTTACTTGGCATCCTGGTTGCTCCAGGCCTGTCCTCACTTACCCTCGCTGGGTGAGTTCCACAGACCTTGCTGGTCTGCACCATCGACGATCTACATCTTCACCAAGACTTGCCGTTGCCAAGGCCTGTTGGGTCCAATCCGATCGTCGACACCTCAACACTCGACAGACATCGTGTACCAGCCCGAATCCTGCTCCTGGTCACCGACAACGCCTCCTGGACCTCGTAGCTGAAGAGTCAAGACGACCGTCAACGCACCTGAAACACTCGACATCGGTGGGCATCTGTCCATCGCCTTCCTGGTCACTGGCTAGTGACCCAGACTCTGTCCCCTCTGCTTTCAGGTTCTTCAGAACTCCGATCCACTCTTGGATCCACCCGGACACTTTTCTCTTGGCCGCCAGCAGCACTTTGCAGCAGATCGCCATTCGAATCGACGACGAAACCCGACCCCGAAAGGCACCTATGCACCCGGCTTCCCTGGGTGAGGTAACACGAGTACTCCGGTGCTCCCGTGGGTAGAGACTCTTCAAAGTCCTAGATCTCAAAGGGTTTTGTCCTAGTCCTCTTTTAAGTGTCCCTTTTCTCTATTTTCCCGATCCCGACTTTCTCCATAGAAGTCAACGGCGTATCGCGGTTGTGTATTTACACTGCACGCGTCTCCCATAGGTCCCCTGTGTCACTACCTTGGGTGGTTCCTTGTGGTCCAAGCACTTCTAGAGGCTCTAGGCCTAGTGTCTAGTTCAGTCGTGGTTCGCATACCACTTTATTGGTATATGGTTTGGTACGCCCCTAGGGCCCAAACGTGTATTTGTGCTATTACTGTGATTTAATAACTTATAACTTATGTACTTCGAACTCTAGCCTCATAAAGAGACTAGAGGGTGTGTTTAGCAATAAATACATATATTTTGAATATATACCTGGTGTGGTGCTCTTTCATTTGGTCACTCAAGAGATTATAGACTGGTAAAACAAGCTGCTTTACATTCCTTCAAGACTTAGCCTGAAGGCTGCTCTCCATAGCTACCACTAGGATAGCTTTCAATAAGGTTGTCTTTAACCTATCTCCAATAAGGGGTTGTTTGGACTGGTGCAAGGTGCCCACTATAATTAGTGGACAGCATATGCCAGGCCAACTTCTCACAGCCAGGATTGGGCCGACAAGCACTGATGTCATAGAGTGACTTAGGGGCAGATGTATCAAGCAAAATTGCGTTCGCAAACGCCGAAATTTCGGCGTTTGCGAACGCAATTTTGCTTAGTGGTATGTATTAAGGCAAAACTGCCTCGCAAAATAAGGAATCGCAAAATTTGCGATTCCCTATTTTGTGATTGCATTTAAGGAAGTGCAAATTGCGATTCCTTAAATCCAATGTAAGAAGCACCAAAAAAGTGCAATTTGGCCTTAAGGAATCGCAAATTACCACCAACTTCAAGTTGGTGGTAATATGCGATCTCTTTGAAAAATGCACTTTTTAGCATTTTGTCAAAGTGCCATGTGGCGCACATACATGCCCTTAGGGCATGTATGTGCGCCACATGTGCACACATACATATTTCAGGGGTGCAACAGGGTGTCAAAGGACACCCTGGCACCCTTGAAATTGCATTCTCAATTTGCGATTCTCTAATTGCGATTCGCAAATTGAGAATGTCTTCCCATTCATTCCTATGGGCCTCTACGCCCATAGGAATGAATGGGAAGGTATTCCTTAATTGCGAATCGCAATTTGCAATTCGCAATTAAGGATATTAAGGAATCGCAATTATTATTGCGATTCCTACATACATAGCATTTTGCGATTCCTTAATAGCAATTCGCTAAAATTCGCTATTAAGGAATCGCAAATGCAATCCTTGATACATCTGCCCCTTAGTCCCTACATTCTGACTTCCTGTCGTCCTAATACAAAGTTCTGCCTTTGTAGCAGAATCCATGCAAAAAGTATACACAAATCACAGGGTGAATTGTAGAGGGACTAGCCATCTCTACATTGGAAGCTATCCCCAGTTTCTTGTCATTGTTGGGGAAAGAGTCCATGCGTCTTACATTTAGACCATTCCAGTTTTAGGCTGCAGAGAAGAATGTTCTTTATTTCTTCCTGGGGCCCCCAGTTAACCAATACTGAGATTGTTAGACGTGCTGTGGCCTTGGAGTTACTGGTATAGTTGCCCCAGTATCTTATGAATGTTATTGTGTCCCAGTAATCTCTGGCTATGTACAGGACCTTGGCTAAGTCATGGGGTACCTGTCCTCTGCTACGCTCAGCCAGGTGGGGAAGGGAAATGCCGCTCCTGCAGACATGCACATCTGCACACCTGCTCTGAGAACAGAGATGCAGGCTGGGACCAGATGCTGCGGGCTTCTCTGGTGCATTTGTGACTGAGGAGGCGGGGCTGTACGAACCCAACTGTGCAGAGGGCCTGCTCACTCACACTTGATACAATGATCAACATTTTCTTCATGAGGATCTTCATTAAGCTCAAACTCAAGCCTACCATCCAAACAAGTTTAAAGTCCCAGAGGGATTCTGACCAAGGTTTTGCAATGATCAAACACTGACTGCAGTGGTATTAGTTTCTAGCGCCAAGTCATCACAGGCACTGGGCCTCCACATGAGGTAACTGTTAAATGCAGTCACACTTTCTTTGTAATGCCTGGTTCACACAGGTGCTTCTGGTTCTTCCGAGGAAACTACTAAGCATGGTGTTTATGTTTTTATGGTGGTATGAAACCATCACGGACTCACAGAGCAATTTTCTATACTCCTGGGGCATGCTGCACAGTGACCAAGGGCGCAAAGCCTCACCCCACAGCTTGGTGGTGCAGACCTTTCCCTGCGCAAGAGAAAGTCACCACACCACTCTTCCTGACTAGCTCCTTACCCCCTTCTCTTCTAGGGAGTCTTTTCTTTGTGCCTGGAAACCGCAGTACCTATCTCCAGCAGTCAGTAGGCTCATTCTTAGAGAGTGGTTGCACGGCAGGATGCCTATTTTCAAGTTTCTGGTCCCGTACCTGCAAAGAGGAGTTGGCATCCAGTAACCACAACCCCAGAACTCAAAGGACCTTCTCTGTTTATACTACAGTGGGACCCCGGATAGTGGGCGAAGAGAAATCTTTTAACAAAGTTAGGTGGTTTCTGCTCCAAACGTATACCAAGTTTTCAGAAAGAGTTTGTGTATTGCACAAGTCCAGCTCTGGGACTGGTTTCAGGCAGCTCCTAATTTCTGCGTATTGCTTCAAGCTACTGTCCTAGTCCTCTAGTGTCAGCTAAAAAAAAGGTTGGGTGGGGCTGAGCGCTTCCTGTCAGGAGAGACTCAAAACAAAGGCACAAAAATGGGAGAGGCTTCCTCACTTAACTACCTCTGAGCTGCATAAGGTTAACGCTGTTGGGGAAGAATGGAGCAGGAAGGGGGAAAGGATTGTTTTTTACAGTACAAAGGGGCCCTCTGTCTCCTTTCTTCCACACCCTAGCATCTGATCCACTACAAAGTACCCCTGGAATGCTCTGGAGGTGCCCTGATATTCACATTGCTGTCTTGCAGGCTCTTCTCAACCTCCATCCTATGTGTCCCTCATGCAGGAAATCAAAATGGATTCCCTGGCTGCCACATCCATGCACAGCACACACACTTCAGCACATCCTACTGCAGATACAAACAATAATCATACATGTGCCATCCGTGTCCCACATGGGTTGAGTGAAGGACCTATTTGCAAGGGACTGGCAGCCCAATTTAAAAGAAGTGGCAAGTAGACAACTTTTCGTGGCTCTGCAATCTAAGGATAGTCAAGCTCTGTAAAGGAAGGGTGAATATGGTGTGTACCCCCAAACCACAAAGCGAAGCTCTGGTCCGCATTCCATATCATAGGAGGCCTTCATTGAGCATGCACAATAGTCATGTGTGCTGGGGTTGTACACTGTGCAGAGCTATGCAGAGGATCTTTTATGTTCCAACACAGCCTCTCATCACTCATGTCTCTTCATGGTGTGCTTGGCTGCAAGTAAAAAGGCAGTGAAAAATGATAGCCCTGTTTCAGTCTCAACTCTATCCCTGCCTGTCTAGAAGGCAACAGTGTGCCACTTTATGTAGGAACATCTGACTGTCACTTTCACCAAAACAAAATGATGAGCGTTTATCCATTATACACAAATAAAAATAGTAGGAGCAAAACATGTTACCTGAGAACACACATTATAACTTTAAAATAGTCCTAGCATGTGGCCGACATACTTTATTCAATACCTTTATGCACACAAAGTTAAAAGAAGGGTCATGAACTTACACATGTTCCACTTTATTCTCACTTTTGACAGAAAAATCAGGACTTTAAAGCAATTGTATCTCTTTACTTACAGAAGCCAATCATATTGTTGTTTTGCTTTATCTTATATAGAATACAACTTTCTGATTCTATGCTTCAAGTTTGTTGCGATTACAACATGTCTGGAGGCCCAAAGTTGTGCGGATTCAGGAACAAGCAACAGTGAAAGAATATGCATTTATTTCAAAACTAGCCACAGGGACACTAATAACAATTCTGTGGCATTCTAAAGTGTTCATATTGCTGGAACATACCTGCAGAGAGAGATCTCTCTTCTTCAGTGCTTAATTTGTAATATAATAAGTGCCGGGGCTCTGACCAGGAGGCCACTACAGCTTGCACCACCGATTGCCCCGTCATCGCTGCCAATAACGGTACCAAAACAACTGCTAAACAGCTCTTTCACCTTCAAGTGCGACAGTTCAGATTATTCCGGGTCCCCAGAGCTAAAGGAATGGCTGGGGATATGCAATAATCAGTTTTTTTAATGTGTTTTGTATTCATAAACAACCAATGTTCTGCTCATCTCTAAATTAGATGAGCAGCACCACCATGTGGTAGAGTGTCATAAGTGTGTGATGACAGTTAAGTGCCGGGGCTGAGCACCGGAAACCAATTAAGTGCTGGTGCCGAGCACCGGAAAGCACCGGCTCAAATTAAGCACTTCTTCAGACACTAGCACGCCAGCTCTGTTGGATATGTTTAGAATATCACCTATCAGTTATAGGTGTTTGTGCATGGTCCTGTTTCACCACACATACTGCAGACAAGTTGAGCAGCCATGATCATGAGATTGTAGCTACGAACCATAATATAGAGAGTTATGTATCTGAGCCACACATTTTGGACTGCAGGCTAGTTTTTGTTTCGAGGCTGTGGTTTTCCATGAGAACCTATGTTTATCCATATAGGTTTGTATCAGAGATAAATATATTCAAACAGAACAAATGCCCACACTCACACGTGCATACACACACACACACACACATCCATATATATTATATATTCACTGACAAAAACAAAGGTTAAAGTGACATTATAGTAAGGTAAAACTTTCAGTGACAACGTAATGTTTTAAACTAAAAAACACTGAAATTCACCAGTTATAGTTATCTCTAGTAACTATAACCCCTGCCCTAAAGTAACTATAACCCGCGACCCTGCCATGCACAGTGTTGTCGTCAATGATGTTATTTCAAATGTTGCAGTGATGTTATTTCAAATGTTTCAGTGATGTTATCAATCATGTCATAGAGCATATCATGAGTGATGTAATATGTGGGGAAATTAGAAGTGCATGGCGAGGGCCCGTGGCCCTCTTCCCCAAGTGACTATTGGCTCCGGGGACACCCTCTTCGGGGGCCAAAAACATTTATATTGAGTTAGGAGGGTGCATGGCCCCTCCTTCTAAGTCTAAATGGGCCCCTGCAACCCCATCCCCTGGGGCCATACAGTAATTATAGGGGAGTGGGCCCATGGCCCCCTCCCCGAGCCTTAAGAGGCCCTGGAGACCCCATCCCACTGGGTCAAAATCATTTACTTGGTGAAAGGGGCGCATGCCCCCTACCTGAGCCCAAATGTGCCCCACGGATCCCATCTTCAGGACTAAACATATTTTTAATATGGGAGGGAGGCACATGGCTCACCTCCCCGAACCCAAAAGGGCCATGGAGAATCGATCTCCAGGGCCATATATTACCTATAGAGGAAGGGGCGAGTGGCCCACTCCCCGAGCCTTACGAGGCCCCGAGATCCTCCATAACCTGAGCTTAATCAATTAGCAGTTGGTGCCCCAGTGCCCACCCGGACCATCTATGAAACATAATATTGGGGGATGCGGGGGGAGCCCCAGGGCCCCCACCTGCCCAGCATGGCAGAAGCAGCTATTTCTTCAGGGTCCTGCAGACCAGGGGCAAAGAAACAGATGCACACTCCCACCTGGCAGGAGCATTTTCAAAGCTCCTGCCTGGTGGGAGTACACCTCTTTCCCTGCCCACGCTCCTGTGGGCAGGGAGAAAACAATGTGCCCTAGGGTGGGTTCCCTAAAACACAGCTATAGAGTCAGCTCCAGGAGATGGGGCCCCCAGGGCCTTGTAAGCCTCGAGGAAGGGGGCCACATGCCCATCCTCTAAAAATAAACTTCAACAGACTCGGGGATAGGGGGCACGCGCCCCCTACCATTTTTTATGAGTTGGCCGTTGGAGATGGGCTCCCCGGGGCACAAATTGGCTCGGGGAGAGAGGCCCCACTCCGGCCCCCTCCCCAAATTCTGAGGAAAAAATGGTGGGGTGCCATTTTCTTGTGTTTTTTTGCAGTGATTTTGAGGGAGTCCCACAGGATTGCTGTAAAAATGCCTGATTGTTTTTCTTTTTGGGCCAGGATCCGCCATAAGGTCTGGAGGGGCAGGTTATCCCTACCTAGCCCCTTTGTACATTTTCTTTTAATAAAATTACAGGACGGGGGACTAAGTCCCAGAGTCCTGTAATGGCTACCAGCAAAAGTTTTCTTCATGTTGCTGGCATCCAGTCAGAGCCTTGCTCCAGCGGGAGAAATTCGGCTCATGGGTAAAAAAAAACACTGGGCCAATCAGAAGACTCTATTTTTTAAAAATGGGTTTGAGAGACTCTTGCAAGATATATACCTATAACTTGCGCCCCTTCCATGCACTGATTAGGACCTCACATATTACATCTCTTGTGAGAAGTTGGCCTGGTATATGCTGTTCACTAGTTAAAGTGGACACCTTGCACCAGTACAATTCGACTCTTATGGTAGGTAGGTTTAAGACAACCTTTACAGAAAGCTATCCTAGTGGTAGCTGTGGAGAGCAGCCTTCAGGCTAAGTCTTGGAGGAATGTAAAGCAGCTTGTTTTACCACACAATCTCTTGAATCACCAAATGAAAAGACACCACACAGGTCTATATATCAAATATATATGTATTTATTACTAAACAACTCTCTACTATTCTCTTTATGAGATAAGAAGTCAGGAACATATGCACAAATCAACGTTTCACAATAAATTAAGCACAAATATGACTGGGGCCCTAGGGGCGTACCAGACCATATACTAAAAAAGAGACTTAAGAACAACGACTTGCAAAGGGACAAGGCCTAGGACCTTCAGAAGTGTTGGGGCCTCACGATACCACCCAAGGCAGGTAAGTAAAGGACCCTCGGGGGACGCGTGCAGTGCGTGAACACAGGCGCGGATCGCCGTAGACTTCAATGGGGCAAGTCGCGGTTGGAAATTAGGAGTTTAAGGGCACTTCGGGAGTAGCTACAAGCAAGTCACTTACAGGGTAAGTAGTTCTAGGGACAACACCCACAGGAGCACCGTAGTGCTGGAGTTACCTCACCCAGGGAAGCCGGGTGCATAGGTGTCCTTTGGTGTCGGGTCGCGGCGTAGTTTTCAATGGGAGCCAATGAAGACTTGCTGCTTGTGAAGACAGGAGAAGTGTCCGGTGGAATCCAAGCCTGGATTCGGAAGAAGGAAGACCTGAAAGCAGAGGGGACAGTGATCAAAGTCACTTGGCAGTGACCCGGGGCAAGGAAGATGAATGCCCACCGTCGTCGACAGATTCAGGTCGTTCACAGGTGTCTTGACTCTTCAGCCACGAGGTCCAGGAGGTGTCGATGACAATCAGGAGCTGGATTCAGCGTGTTCCACAAAGTCTGCAGCTGACTGCAGTGTCGGCGACCCGATTGGAGCCAACAAGCCTTGGTAGCAGCAAGTCTCGTGGAAAGCGTAAAAAGTCAATGGTGCAGACCAGCAAGGTCTGGGGAACTCACCCAGCAAGGGTAAGTCAGGGCAGGCCTGGAGCAACCAGGGGAGCCCTTTGGTGTTTTAGAAAAGTCTTCTGAGGACCCACAAGCTGGCTGGCAAGGGATCGCAAAGACGCCTTGGGAGGATTCCTTCAACAGGGGCCCACGGTCACTCAGGACGGGGTAGGCCTCTGATCTTCGGAGGAATGCCTGCTAGAGGCTGGGACCACACGTGGTCCAAAGCACAGGTTCGTAGAATGTTGTAAAGGGGTTACACGTGACAATAGTGCACGGTACCCAAGGACTGCGGTTCCTCGTCACTCGTGGGTGCCACTTGCCTCAGCTTCGCTGAGGACTCACGATGGCCTTGGAGAAGTCAGGAAATCCTTGTCTTGAGCTGCAGGGACCTCGGGCTCCGGCGGGAGCGGCGTAGTTTGCGACCATCATTTCAGTTTTTGGTGCTTGCCAAGCAGGGGAGTCACTCCTTGACTCCAAGGGAGATTCTTCAGTCTTTCAGAGGTAGTGGAACGTCGAAGGTCCGGGATTCTTCAGTAGAGCGTCATCCAGGGAGATCTGGTTTGCAATGGCAAGGGTTCCCTACCTTATACTAAAAGGAAGGGAGGGACTAGCTCTAAGACCCCACCTATGGGAGGGTCAGGGGAGTGGGTGGCTACACCCACTTCCCTTTGTCCAGTTTTGCGCCAGAGCAGGGGCAGGTAGCCCCTGAGCCGGTTTGAACTGGGGTATGCACAGAGGAGCCTTCTGCTCCCCCAGTGCAAGACTTCAAAACACTCTAGGAGTGCACCCACCCAGCCCCAATACACTAAACCCTGTCTGGGAGGTGGTCACACCTCCCTGTGACAGGATACCTATTGTTGGGCTTTCTCCACTGCGAGTTTCGGTCATCAGCAGGAGGGCAGCCCAGTGTCTGTGACTGGTGGCATCCATTTTGTGATGCCAGGGCTCTTCAGGATTCTACCGCGTTTCCACAGTAGGTACATGTCTATCCCTCTAGAAGGGTGGAATGCTACCCCCGCCGCCAGAACTGGCGGGGGGGGGTAGTATTCCAAGATGTTTGACACCAAACACAACATGTTTTGATGCAGCCATTCCAAAGTTAGCATTTAACCGCGAGGTTATAATGCACTTAAGAGTATATGGTTGACCGCATTCACAAACAGCCCCAGAGAATAGACTCTGAGAGCTGCAGAGGGGCCCTGCTCAGGCAGAGGCACCCTCTCACATAGAAACCAAGCACCCTGCCCTCAGGATTGATAGGGCCTGCCTTAGGGG
This sequence comes from Calotriton arnoldi, assembly GCA_963921515.1. NCBI lineage: Eukaryota > Metazoa > Chordata > Amphibia > Caudata > Salamandridae > Calotriton > Calotriton arnoldi. The sequence continues at coordinate 18,127 of CAWUFW010024426.1, read as the reverse complement.
TGACTGATAGGTTTAAATGTGTGTGCAGGAGAGATATAGGGAACCTATATCTCAGTGAGGAGTGCTAGCACCTCCTCACCCAGGCTGCAGTAGCAGGCCTGTGGTGACAGATTTAGTCTGCTTCCCAGGGGTGGCATAATACATGCTTCAGCCCCTGGTAGGCCTGTGAAGTACCTATGCCCTTGGTACCTAAGGTACCATATACTAGGGACTCATAAGGTACCACAGTATCCAATCACTAGTGCACCTAGAGTGCACTCCAAGTCGTTTAGAGAGAACAGAGAGGCTGGGGCCCTGATTGGCAGGGTCCCAGCCAGACTATAGCCAGAAACCAGTGTAAACATCAGAAAAAAAGTGGGGGCAACATAAGAGGCAGATCCTACTCTCCTACACAACCCCCCAAACGCAGGGACACTAAACTAACCTTGACCAGTTGAGTCTTCGTGCTCTAAGTGGAAATACCTTAAGAGTCCATCTGCATTGGCATGTTGGGTCCCAGGCCTATGTTCCACTGTATAGTCCATCCCCTGTAGGGAAATGGACCACCTCAAAAGTTTTTGGTTTTCACCTTTCATCTGTTTAAGCCATAGGAGGGGCTTGTGGTCAGTCTGAACTATGAAGTGAGTGCCAAACAAGTATGGCCTCAGCTTCTTCAGGGCCCACACCACAGCAAAGGCCTACCTCTCTATAGCTGACCAACGTTTCTCTGTAGGGGTCAGCCTCCTGCTAATAAAAGCTACTGGCTGGTCTTGACCTTCATCATTCAGTTGAGACAGTACAGCTCCCACACCCAGCTCAGAAGCATCTGTTTGGACAATGAACTTTTGGTGTAGTCTGGACTCTGTAAGATGGGGGCAGTGCACATGGCCTGCTTTAGGTCTTCAAATGCCTTCTGACAGCTAGCTGTCCACTGAACCTTTTTGGCATTTTCTTTGAGGTCAGATCATTCAAGGGGTCACTATAGATCCATATCCCTTCACAAACCTCCTATAGTACCCAGTCAGGCCTAAGAAGGCTCTCACCTGTGTCTGGGTGGTTGGAGCAACCCATTCCATTATGGTTTGGATTTTGCTCTGCAAAGGCTGAACCTGGCCTCCACCCACAAGGTGGCCCAGGTACACAACCTGACTCTGCCCTATCTGGCACTTAATGGCCTTGATAGTGAGGCCTGCTTTCTGCAGAGCCTCCAAAACATTTCTGAGGTGGACCAGGTGATCCTGCAAGGAGGAACTAAAGACAGCAATATCATCTAGATAAGCTGAGCAATAAGTTTCCATCCCTGCCAGAACTTTGTTCACCAACCTCTGAAAAATGGCAGGTGCGTTTTTCAATCCAAAGGGAATCACCACAAAGTGGTAGTGCCCACCAGGGGTCGAAAATGCTGTTTTGGCTTTTGCATCATCAGCTAACCTGATCTGCCAGTAGCCAGCTGTTAGGTCAAATGTACTCAGATACTTGGCTGAGGCCAAAGTATCAATCAGCTCATCTGCCCTTGGTATGGGATAGGCATCAGTCCTGGTGACTGCATTGAGGCCTCTGTAGTCTACACAAAACCTCATTTCTTTCTTACCACCCTGGGTATGAGGCTTGGGTACTAGGACTACTGGGCTAGCCCAAGGGCTATCTGAAGACTCAATCACACCTAACTCCAACATTTTCTGGACTTCAGTCCTGATACAGTCCCTGACATGGTCAGGTTGCCTGTAGATTTTACTCTTGACAGGCAGACTGTCTCCAGTGTCCACCTCATGGGTGCACCAGGTAGTCTGACTAGGGGTCAGACTAAACATATGTCTGTACTGATGCAGAACTTGTCTGCACTCAGTTTGCTGATGGTCAGTGAGGCTGCTTGCCAAAGCAACACCATCCACTGACCCATCATCAGGGTTCTGTGAGAGCAGGTCAGGGAGAGGGTCACTCTCCTCCTCCTATTCCTCATCAGTTGCCATGAGCAAGCCCATGTCAGCCCTGTCAACATATGGTTTTAATCTGTTGACATGGAGCACCCTCAGGGGGCTCCTGGGAGTTCCAAGATTCACCAGATAGGTGACTTCTCCCTTTTGCTCAACTATTGTATGGGGGCCACTCCATTTGTCTTGGAGGGCTGCTGGGGCCACAGGCTCCAACACCCACACTTTCTGTCCTGGCTGGTACACAGTCAGCACAGCCTTTTGGTCATGCCAAGCTTTTTGTAATTCTTGGCTGGCCTCCAGGTTTTGGTTGCCTTTTTCATGTATTCGGCCATCCTGGAGCGGAGACCAAGTACATAGTCCATCACATCCTGTTTGGGGGCTTGAGAGGTAACTCCCAGCCCTCTTTCACCAAACATAATGGACCTCTTACAGGATGCCCAAACAGAAGCTCAAATGGGCTGTAACCAACCCCCTTCTGTGGAACCTCTCTGTATGCAAACAACAGGCAGGGAAGAAGAAGGTCCCATTTCCGCCTAAGCTTCTCTGGGAGTCCTTTAATCATTCCCTTCAGGGTTTTGTTAAAACGTTCAACCAACCCATTGCATTGTGGGTGATAGGGGTGGTGAACTTATAAGTTACACCACACTCCTTCCACATTGCTTTCAAATATCCTGACATGAAGTTTGTATCTCTGTCAGAGATGACCTCCTTTGGGAAACCCACTCTGGAGAAAACTCCAATGAGGGCTCTTGCCACCACAGGGGCTGTGGTGGTCCTCAGGGAATTGCCTCTGGGCACCTGGTGGCATGATCCACTACCACCAGGATAAATCTGTGCCCAGATGCTGTTTGAGGGTCAAGGGGACCAACAATGTCAATCCCTACCCTTTCAAAGGGTACCCCCACCACAGGTAGTGGTATCAGGGGGCCTTTGTGGTGCCACCTGCCTTGCCACTGGCTTGGCATGTGACACAGGAGCGACAAAACTCCTTTGTGTCCTCTGACATATGTGGCCAATGAAAATGTGGAACAAGCCTGTCCCAGGTCTTGTTTTAGCCCAAGTGACCTGCTAAAGGGATATCATGTGCTAGGGTCAAGAGGAACCCCTAAACTTCTGGGGTATTACCAACCTCCTGGTGGCTCCAGGGGCTGGATCTCTACCCTCAGAATATAGGAGTCCCTCATCCCAATAAACTTTATGGGACCCACTAGCACTCCCAGCAGCCTCAGCAGCAGCCTGCTGTCTGAGGGGTTCAAGAGAGGGCAGCACTCTTGCTCCTTACTCAGATCTTCCCTAGAAGGGCCCCTGCCCCAAAGAACTCAACCTGGTCAGGCTCAAGTCCCTCTGGGGCAGTTCCTTCTTCAGGATCTGCTCCTCCTCCCTCAAGAGGGGAATCAGTGATCTGAGACAGAGGGGAAGGCACTGCCTTAACCCTACTGCTCCTCTTCTTGGGAAGCATCTGGTCCATTGTTCCAGGATCCAGAGCTGGTTCAGTGTCATGCTTTTTGGCTTGTGACCTGGTCACAGCAAATACCTCTGCAGGGATGCCCAACATCTCAGCATGAGTCCATAACTCTACTTCAGACCAGGCTGTAGTTTCTAGATCATTGCCCAATAGACATTCTACAGGGAGGTCTGCACTGACTACAACCTTCTTGAGGCCAGTTACCCCTCCCCAGGAGAAATTCACAACTGCCAGACTATGGTTGGTCCTGGCATTGCTTGCATTGGTCACCTGGTACATTTCGCCTAGGATGATCTGTCCAGGGTCCACAAGATCCTCTGCCACCATGGTGACACTAGCCCCTGTGTCCCTAAATGCCAAAGCCTGTTTGTCATTTATTACAGGCTGCTGTTTGTATTTGCCCAGATTACTGGGGCTCACCAGGAAGGACATATCAAGGTCTCCATCACAAATCAGCAATGCCTGAGTGGGTACTCTGACTAGGCCAGATTCCACTTCAGAACCCAGGGTCAACCCTACTACACCCTTATTCTGTGCACCACCTCCACCAGTAGCTGAACTAGGGGGAACAGTTGCCTTAGGGGCAGGAGTGGTGGTGGTTTGGTCTTTGGACTTGTTACAATCAGAAGTCCAGTGCCCTTTCTGTTTACAGAATTTGCACCAGGGCTTCTTTTGGCCTTTTCCCTTGTTGGATTGTGACTCCCCACCAGATGCAGATTTTTGGGGCCCTTGTGAAGACTTCTGGTCTTTTGACTTCTCCCCACTTTTCTCAGAGCCCTTAGAATCCTGCTTCTTGATGTCACCCCCCTGGTTCTGGTTTTTCTGCCTCACCCTGGTTCTGACCCACTTGTCTGCCTTATTTCCCAATTCTTGGGGAGAGGTCAGATCTGAGTCCACCAGGTATTGATGCAACAACTGGTTCTGGAAATTATTAAGGATCTGTTCTCTCATCATGAGATTATACAATCCCTTGAAATCAGTAACCCTACTGCCAACCAGCCAACCCTCCAGAGCCTTGGTTGCACAATCTACAAATTCAGTCCAGTCCTGAGTCTGTGCCTTCTGGGTGTCTCTGAACTTCAACCTGTACTGCTCAGTGGTTAAGCCAAACCCATCTATCAGTGCACTCTTCAGGACTTCATAGTCATCAGCATCCTCTTCTCTAACAGTGAGGAGCTTGTCTCTACCTTTATCTGAAAAGGAGAGCCACAAGATTGCTGCCCACTGCTTTTGGGGGACCTGTTGTACTCTACAAGCCCTCTCCATAGCAGTTATCCACTTATGGATATCATCCCCACTCTGGTAGGGAGGAACAACCTTGCTCAGGTTCCTATGGTCTGGAATATATTCTCTGCCTCTAGGGACACTGTTGCTGCCACCAGGGGGTTCTAACCCCTCTTTTCTAGAAGCTCTCTGGAGCTCCAGGGCATCCTTATCTAATGCCAACTGCTTGGTTTTGAGGGCAAACCTTGCTTCCTCATACTGCAGCAGTTTGTACATTCTGTCAGAGGAGGTCTCTCTTCTTGAGAAGTAGGAGTTCCTCTGGTAGACAGATTCTCTGCCAGAGTGATAGGAGTGTTCAGATTCCCTAGAAAGGGACCTAGGCCTCTCCTCCACTATGTCAGTTCTCTTAGGGAGAATTCCTCTGTCCTTTTCAGGCCCCTGGGGACCTTGCCCTTCAATCACAGAGTCTTGGTCATTCTGAGTTTCATCATCTGACCCAGACACTGTAATTGACCCACCCACTGATTCAGACCCATTAGCTCCTAGAGCTAATCTAAGATCATCTGCTGTCAGCAGATCTATCAGGTGTAGTGTGGAGGGACTCTGTCCTAGCTTCAGGTGCCTTGCAGCACACATGGCTCTCAAGTCAGAGAAAGCCATGTCCTTATACTGAAGCTGAGTGGATCCACTGGGTCCACCCTTTAAGGACATTCTAGTGTTGTGCAGTGTTGTACTACCTACACTAGTTTGTGGCCTACTGATACTAGCTTGAGCTGTAGAAAGGGTGTGCTATCCCTTGGCACACAGCTCTAAGTTCAGTAGAACTTATTGATACTAAGCTTGACTTTATATGTACCTTGAGTACCTATAGTGGTTTTCAGTTAGTAATTCAAATAGAGATTTTCTGGTAAAACAATAGCAAGCTGGAATCCCACACGCTGCCACCAATGTGAGAAGTTGGCCTGGTATATGCTGTTCACTAGATAAAGTGGACACCTTGCACTAGTACAATTCGACTCTTATGGTAGGTAGGTTTAAGACAACCTTTACAGAAAGCTATCCTAGTGGTAGCTGTGGAGAGCAGCCTTCAGGCTAAGTCTTGGAGGAATGTAAAGCAGCTTGTTTTACCACACAATCTCTTGAATCACCAAATGAAAAGACACCACACAGGTCTATATATCAAATATATATGTATTTATTACTAAACAACTCTCTACTAATCTCTTTATGAGATTAGAAGTCAGGAACATATGCACAAATCAACGTTTCACAATAAATTAAGCACAAATATGACTGGGGCCCTAGGGGCGTACCAGACCATATACTAAAAAAGAGACTTAAGAACAACGACTTGCAAAGGGACAAGGCCTAGGGCCTTCAGAAGTGTTGGGGCCTCACGAAACCACCCAAGGCAGGTAAGTAAAGGACCCACGGGGGACGCGTGCAGTGCGTGAACACAGGCGCGGATCGCCGTAGACTTCAGTGGGGCAAGTCGCGGTTGGAAATTAGGAGTTTAAGGGCACTTTGGGAGTAGCTACAAGCAAGTCACTTACAGGGTAAGTAGTTCTAGGGCCAACACCCACAGGAGCACCGTAGTGCTGGAGTTACCTCACCCAGGGAAGCCGGGTGCATAGGTGTCCTTTGGTGTCGGGTCGCGGCGTCGTTTTCAATGGGAGCCAATGAAGACTTGCTGCTTGTGAAGACAGGAGAAGTGTCCGGTGGAATCCAAGCCTGGATTCGGAAGAAGGAAGACCTGAAAGCAGAGGGGACAGTGTTCAAAGTCACTTGGCAGTGACCCGGGGCAAGGAAGATGAATGCCCACCGTCGTCGACAGATTCAGGTCGTTCATGAGTGTCTTGACTCTTCAGCCACAAGGTCCAGGAGGTGTCGATGACAACCAGGAGCTGGATTCAGTGTGTCCCACGGAGTCTGCAGCTGACTGCAGTGTCGGTGACCCGATTGGAGCCAATAAGCCTTGGTAGCAGCAAGTCTCATGGAAAGCGTAAAAAGTCAATGGTGCAGACCAGCAAGGTCTGGGGAACTCACCCAGCAAAGGTAAGTCAGGGCAGGCCTGGAGCAACTAGGAGAGCCCTTTGGTTCTTTAGAAAAGTCTTCTGGGGACCCACAAGCTGGCTGGCAAGGGATCGCAAAGACGCCTCGGGAGGATTCCTTCAACAGGGGTCCACGGTCACTCAGGATGGGGTAGGCCTCTGATCTTCAAAGGGATTCCTGCTAGAGGCTTGGACCACACGTGGTTTAAAGCACAGGTTCGTAGAATGTCGAGAAGGAGTTGCACTTGACAATAGTGCACGGTACCCATGGACTGCGGTTCCTCGTCACTCGTGGGGTCCACTTGCCTCAGCTTCACTGGGGACTCACGATGGCCTTGGAGAAGTCAGGAAATCCTTGTCTTGGGCTGCAGAGACCTCAGGATCCAGCGGGAGCGGCATAGTTTGTGACCGTTGTGAGAAGTTGGCCTGGCATATGCTGTCCACTAATTATAGTGGGCACCTTGCACCAGTCCAAATCGACTCTTATGGTAGATAGGTTAAAGACAACCTTATTGAAAGCTATCCTAGTGGTAGCTATGGAGAGCAGCCTTCAGGCTAAGTCTTGAAGGAATGTAAAGCAGCTTGTTTTACCAGTCTATAATCTCTTGAGTGACCAAATGAAAGAGCACCACACCAGGTATATATTCAAAATATATGTATTTATTACTAAACACACCCCTCTAGTCTCTTTATGAGGCTAGAGTTCGAAGTACATAAGTTATAAGATCTTAAATCACAATAATAGCACAAATACACGTTTGGGCCCTAGGGGCGTACCAAACCATATACCAATAAAGTGCGAACCACGACTGAACTAGACACTAGGCCTAGAGCCTCTAGAAGTGCTTGGACCACAAGGAACCACCCAAGGTAGTGACACAGGGGATCCACGGGAGACGCGTGCAGTGTAAATACACAACCGCGATACGCCGTTAACTTCTATGGAGAAAGTCGGGATCGGGAAAATAGAGGAAAGGGACACTTAGAAGAGGACTAGGACAAAACCCTTTGAGATCTAGGACTTTGAAGAGTCTCTACCCACGGGAGCACCGGAGTACTCGTGTTACCTCACCCAGGGAAGCCGGGTGCATAGGTGCCTTTCGGGGTCGGGTTTCGTCGTCGATTCGAATGGCGATCTGCTGCAAAGTGCTGCTGGCGGCCAAGAGAAAAGTGTCCGGGTGGATCCAAGAGTGGATCGGAGTTCTGGTGAACCTGAAAGCAGAGGGGACAGAGTCTGGGTCACTAGCCAGTGACCAGGAAGGCGATGGACAGATGCCCACCGATGTCGAGTGCTTCAGGTGCGTTGACAGTCATCTTGACTCTTCAGCCACGAGGTCTGGGAGGTGTTGTCGGCAACCAGGAGCAGGATTCCGGCTGGTGCTCGATGTCTGTCGAGTGCTGAGGTGTCGGCGACCGGATTGGACCCAACAACCCTTGGTAACGGCAAGTCTTGAGTAAGATGAAGATCGTCGATGGTGCAGACCAAAAAGGTCTGTGGAACTCACCCAGCGAGAGTAAGTGAGGGCAGGCCTGGAGCAACCAGGATGCCAAGTAAGGAAAAGATTGGCCTTCGTTAAGGGCTACTAGCCAACGGGCTAGCGACCGCGAAGGAGCCTCGTGACGCCGCACGTGGAGCTGGCTTGCAGGACACTCGTGGAGTGGGGGCCAGTGATCTTCGGTGCAGGTGGTGCTGGAGGCTAGGGCTACTCGAAGCCCAAAGCATGACTTCTTGGGAAACCCAGAAGATGGTGCACTTGCAAATGTGCTCGGTGTCCAGGGGTCACGGTCTCAAGTCACCCACGATAGCCACGGGCCTCAGCTTTGCTGGGGACTCAGGGTAGCCTCGGGGAAGTCTGAGAATCCACCTCTGGTGATGCGATGACTTCGGCGTCCGACGGAGCTTCAGTAATGCGAACCGGACAGATGCTTCTTTGGTGCCTGCCAAGCAGGGGAGTCACTCCTTGACCCCAAGGGAGATTCTTCAGTCCTCTAATCTTGTCGTAGAGCGTCGAAGGTCCAGGATTCAGTGTCAGAGTTTCGTCCAGGTATAATCTAAAGTCCTAAGGACTGGGTTCCTACCTTTATTCTAAAAATAGGGGTTGGACTACTCTGTGGCCCCACCTATGGGTGGGTCAGGGCAGAGGGTGGCTACACCCCTTTCCCTTTGTCCAGTTCGCGCCAAAGCAGGGGCTGCAAGCCCCTGATCCGGTTTGAACTGGGGTATGCACTAGGGACACCAAATGTGCCCCCAGTGCAGGACTTCAAAGCACCCGAAAGTGCTCCCGCCCAGCCCCAATACACATTATCCTGTCTGGGGAGGTGGTCACACCTCCCTGGGACAGGAAACCTGTTGTCCAGGCCTCCCCTGCCGGAGTTTCGTCCAGCAGCAGGAGGCCAGACTCGTGTCTGTGGCAGCAGCATCCATTTTGTGATGCCAGGGCTCTGGAAAGAAGTTACCGGACTCGTCAGAGTTAACATGTCTTTCCCTCTAGAAGGGTGGAATGCTACTCCCGCCGCCAGTATTGGCGGGGGGTAGTATTCCAAGATGTTTGACACCAAACACGACATGTTTAGGTGCAGCCATTCCAAAGTTAGCATTTTACCGCGAGGATATAATGCGCTTAAGAGTATATGGTCAGGCTGCACTACAAACAGCATCAGAGATGGTCTCCGAACGCTGCAGAGGGCCCTGCTCCTGCAGGGGCACCCTCTCACATAGGAACCATGCACTCTGCCTTTAGGATTGATAAGGCCTGCCTTAGGAGTGACTTATAGGTTTATATGTGTGTATGTATTTCGTGATATAGGTAACCTATATCACAGTAAGGGGTGCATGCACCGCCTTACCCAGGCTGCAGTAGCAGACCTGTGGTGTCAGTTTGGATGGCCTTCCTGGGGTGGCATAATACATGCTGCAGCCCCTGGCAGGCCTCTGAGGTACCTATGCCCTTGGTACATAGTATGCGATATACTAGGGACTTATAAGGGCACTCCAGATTCCAATCAGTGATGTGCCTAAGGCACATGGAAACCATTTTAGAGAGGAAGCAGCTAGGCTGGGGTTCTGATTAGCAGGGCCCCAGCCAGACTAATGTCGAAAAACAGTGAAGCATCAGCAAAAAGTGGGGGTACCCATGTGAAGCAGATCCTACTCTCCTACAACCGTTGTTTCAGTTTTTGGTGCCTGCCAAGCAGGGGAGTCACTCCTTGACTCCAAGGGAGATTCTTCAGTCTTCCAGAGGTAGTGGAACATCGAAGGTCCAGGATTCTTCAGTAGAGCGTCATCCAGGGAGATCTGGTTTGCAATGGCAAGGGTTCCCTACCTTATACTAAAAAGGAAGGGAGGGACTAGCTCTAAGACCCTACCTATGGGAGGGTCAGGGGAGTGGGTGGCTACACCCACTTCCCTTTGTCCAGTTTCATGCCAGAGCAGGGGCAGGTAGCCCCTGAGCCAGTTTGAACTGGGGTATGCACAGAGGAGCCTTCTGCTCCCCCAGTGCAGGACTTCAAAGCACTCTAGGAGTGCACCCACCCAGCCCCAATACACTAAACCCTGTCTGGGAGGTGGTCACACCTCCCTGTGACAGGATACCTATTGTTGGGCTTCCTCCACTGCGAGTTTCGGTCATCAGCAGGAGGGCAGCCCAGTGTCTGTGACTGGTGGCATCCATTTTGTGATGCCAGGGCTCTTCAGGATTCTACCGCGTTTCCACAGTAGGTACATGTCTATCCCTCTAGAAGGGTGGAATGCTACCCCCGCTGCCAGAATTGGCGGGGGGTAGTATTCCAAGATGTTTGACACCAAACACGACATGTTTCGATGCAGCCATTCCAAAGTTAGCATTTAACCGCGAGGTTATAATGCACTTAAGAGTATATGGTTTGACCGCATTCACAAATAGCCCCAGAGAATGGACTCTGAGAGCTGCAGAGGGGCCCTGCTCAGGCAGAGGCACCCTCTCACATAGAAACCAAGCACCCTGCCCTCAGGATTGATAGGGCCTGCCTTAGGGGTGACTGATAGGTTTAAATGTGTGTGCAGGAGAGATATAGGGAACCTATATCTCAGTGAGGGGTGCTAGCACCTTCTCACCCAGGCTGCAGTAGCAGGCCTGTGGTGTCAGATTTAGTTTGCTTGGCATAATACATGCTTCAGCCCCTGGTAGGCCTGTGAAGTACCTATGCCCTTGGTACCTAAGGTACCATATACTAGGGACTCATAAGGCACCACAGTATCCAATCACTAGTGCACCTAGAGTGCACTCCAAGTCGTTTAGAGAGAACAGAGAGGCTGGGGCCCTGATTGGCAGGGTCCCAGCTAGACTATAGCCAGAAACCAGTGTAAACATCAGAAAAAAAGTGGGGGCAACATAAGAGGCAGATCCTACTCTCCTTCAACTCTTATGACATGTTCTATGAAATCATTTATGATATTACTGATGACACCTCAAATGACATCATTGATGACATCTCTGAGGACATCATCCAATGAGTGTGTTAGTTTATCTTATAGTTTAAATAGTGGCAGGTAGCTACCCTATTACTTTTCGTACCTAGTTTTATACAGCCTGTGTCCAGGTACTGGGTGTAGGTGTTAACAAAATGGATGTGCTCCTCATACATCATAGCTGTGTAGAGGTGCTAAACACGTCATGAATTGATGCATTGAAGAGCAACCCTGTGTGCAGGTGACAGTTGATGACATGTGTTCAGCATGTTCCACAAATGTTTTTTAATCTCTGCAGAGAAAGTTTGCAACAGGGCAAAGATTCTCCATACTACAAACTAAGGGGCTCATTATGATGGCAGACGGAAAAGCACTCTGACCGCCGTGCTAGTGGGAAATTGCCGCCCGCAGGTACAGCGGCAAAACCGCCGGCCAGATTAGGATGCACCGCCAGAAACTCCCTACCGCAGCGGTCGGATTCTAGGATTCAGTGGCGGAAAAGCTGAAAAGCCGTCCGCGGCGGTTGGATTTGCTGCGGAAAGGCCAAAGACCGCCGTTTCCCCAGCAGCCAGGAACACATGGAGCTATCCGCAGTATTGTCACCGCCATCCTCGATTGGCCGGATTCTCCGCAGCGGTGTGGTGGGCTGTTTGTGGCATCGTAATACAACCGGCGGTCGTAACCGCATTCCGCACGGCAGTCCCTCCCTTTTGGCTCCGTCCTCCACCGCTGCGGAGGGAGATTTCTGGCGGTTCCCGGAACACCGCAGCGGACGAGAAATGGGCTATCTTTGCCCATCGTAATACGGCGGACGCAAGGACCGCAGATGGAGTGCGGAAAAGGCCATTTTCCGCCAGCACCGCGGATGTGCTATCGCCCGCCATCGTAATCAGCCCCTAAGTATTGTAAACAGCCTTGAGTTGCTAGACAGAATTGTCTCGGCATGACAATTTCTACGCAACATTGAAGACTGTGTGTATCAGGTATTAACCTATGTACATGTGCTTCTTTTGCTTCAGATGTTGGGCTAGCTGTAAAGGTTTCACCATAGTGTGAAGGCTGAAGGGAGTTTCATCTTTACCACCTTCAGGCCATTGTTATTTTAAGTGAATAGTGTCTTTTTTGCCAAGTGTTTCACAGAGTGTCCACTGTTCCTAGTGGATCATAGTGTGGCCCCCCTCCTGGGACTATTTTAGCCCTGGGCACTCCTTCCCCCGGGGCCTGCCCCTTTATTTATTTATTTATTTATTCATTTATTTGAAAAAGGATGGGGCCACGTGGCCCACGTCCCAGGCCAATTTCGGCCCCGGAGACCCCATCCCCCAGGGCATGGCCTCTACTGTAGATGCTCTGGTCTCACCAAGGGCACCCACTCTCATCTGTTGGGGACCATGGGGTGAGCCTCAAGGCCCCAATGGCCACTGTCAGCTCCCCGCCTCCTGTGGGAGCCAACATTGCTTTTGGACGGAGGGAGCTGTTGAACATGCAGCTCCTTCTGTCCGAAAGCAATTCTGCTCTACTTCGAGTAAGAATTCGAAGCAGAGCAGAGTTCGCTATGGCTTGGCGGGAGCGGTAATGCTCCTGCCAAGCCATAGCAAACAGCAATGTCCCTGCGGGTGGGCACCCCGGGACATTGCAGGAGCCGGCCCTGGATGGGGCGGTCCCACACCTTTGTTTCCATTTGCTCCAGGGAGGTGGTTGTCCCCAGGTCTGCAGGGGGTCCATGCGGCCCGCGTATTTTTTTAAATTGTTGCCCCGGGGAGGTGGCATCCCCCAGGGCTGCAGGGTGCCCATTTGGCCCCCCTGCATTAATTTACAACAATGCCCAAGGGAGGTGGTGGTCCCTGGGGCTGGGGGGGTTTAAGATGCCCCCACATAAATATTTAAAGACGACCTGGGGAGGTGGTGGTCCCTGGGACATAATTAGCCCTATGAGGGGGGGGCCCGTGCGCCCCCTTCTTTTTTGCATAATACCCCCAGGACCTGGCCCACCTGGGAACTGCGCTTCATTTTTTTAAATAAAAAATAAAAATGCTGGGTTTAACCCTGCGGGTTCTCAGTGGGAACCCCCCCCCCCCCAAGAGGCCTAAGGGATCAGGGAGTTTCTACCCCCCAGCCACCTTTTCTTTCTTGTTTTTTAATTTTTTGTGTGACTTAGTTCAACCAAGTCCCAAGATGGCTGCCAACACTTCCTGGTTGAAGTGTTGGCAGCCAATCAAATTTCAGTGGGGTATTAGTAGGATTTTGGGCACCCACATATCTATATTTGTAAAACATAAATATCTTTGAAACTACTGAATGGATTTACACCACATCACAAAAAGCACACTTTCTGGACCAAGAGCTGGCTTTCTGCCAAATATCATGTAATTCCGTTCAGCGGTTGGGGCTGTGGTCGTGTTATAAAAATTAAACCCCCCCCCATAGATATAGCATGGGGAAAACGTTTTTTTGTGACCCCCTTTTATTCTTGGCCCCTGCTTGACGAATCACCCCGAAACTTTCAACACAGCAGCTGAGCCAAAAAGGGGAAGCTTTTTTGAAAATTTGGTGAAGATTCATCATATATATATATATTTTTGCGCCAGGACCGGAGGCAAACCCTACGCCCGAGAGGGAACAAAAACATCAAAGGCGCAACAAAAGAAGAAAGGAAAGACAAAAGTCCAACAAGATGCGCAAAAAACAAGAAAACAAACAACGTACGCTGGAGGAGAAAGTGACATTGGAAGACAAAACCATCATCAACATTGCGAAAATTGATCTAACGCTAGCAGAACAACAACTCCTGTCTTTAGGCCTTTCCTACTGTCCGGAAAGTAGTCTAAACTACGCATAAACACGGACTGATGTGTTCAGATTTATACGGAAACTAAAACTCAGCAAATACCATCTGCTCCGCAAAGTGCAAAACACTGCATCAAATGAACAGATTCCCAATACTACAAATCTGACAGCCAGTGACCAGGCATTGCTTCGGGACCTACAGGATTTACACAAAGAAAGTGCAACTCAAGAGTCCAACTATGAAGAATCTTTACAAGCAAATACCAATGAAACCATGTTCATCAGACCCAGCACACCTTTTAAAATTAAATCAACTTTTAACCCTATCATGCCAAGGGACTCATTAGACATATTCAATTAACATTTGGTGACACAAATCAAGCAGTTGAATTCCAAAACACACAAATTTAAACATAAAAAATCAAGTATGGAATGGAGATATAGAAAACTTATAGCCAAACTTCAAAAGAACAAAGAAGTAGTCATAAGAAATTCGGACAAAGGAGGTAACATTGTCCTTTGGCCCATAAAGGACTATATAAAAGAAGCTCTATCTCAATTAAATGATACAGCTTGGTACAAGAAAAGTTCACCACTTAAAGTCAAGACCACATACAATGAATTCCACACAAAACTGTTGGCATGGAAAAGTGCAGGACTGCTGGGCATGGATGAATATAAATTTCTGAAAAAAAGAACATCCTGTCATGCCAGTTATTTACTTTGTGCCAAAAGTCCATAAAAATGAAAATCAGCCACCAGGAAGACCAATAATAGCAGCATGTGACGGCCTGTTAGAAAATACATCGAAATATATAGACTATTTCTTGCAGGAATTTGTCCAAGCCTTACCGTCTTACGTAAAAGACACCAGTGATTTTCTTCGCAAAATCAACGATTTAAGGTGGCAAGAGGACTATACACTGATGTCTCTAGACGTTGCGTCCTTACATACAAGTATAAAACACAAAGACGGCATCAGGGCACTGGAATTTTACCTTAACAAAAGGCCATTATGCATGACACAACATACTAGAATGCTTCTAAATATGACTCTGTTTTGCTTGGAAAATAATCTATTCTCATTTCAGAACCAGATATATCAGCAAATGTGTGGTGTTGCCATGGGGGCCAGCTTCTCCCCAAGCTATGCATGTTTACACATGGGCTGGTGAGAGGAGCTGGTCCTCAGAGGGGAGCACCAACAAGCCATGACAGAACATGTAATAGTCTGGTTCAGATATATAGATGATCTATTTGTTGTGTGGAAAGGGACAGAAGACAGTGCATCACAATTTGTGTCTTCTCTGAATATAAATGAGATTAACCTGAAGCTAACAGCAACTGTCAGCATGAATTCAGTGGATTTTTTAGATGTAAAAGTCAGCATTGTAGACAACCAACTAGTTACATCATTATACCCCAAACCCACAGCGGGAAACACAGTCCTACATGCGAGCAGCTCTCACCCGACCCATCTAATCCATAGCATACCTTACAGTGAGATGCTGAGACTGAGAAGAATATGTAGTGACGAACAAGAACTCAAACCCATCCAACAAGCTAGCAAAGAGAGATTCTTACAAAGAGGCTACACAGCTGACATCATAGACACAGCTATTAACAAATCCAATAAAACAAGTAGAATAGAACTCTTATTTTGCAATTCTACTACATCAGAGGAGCACAAAAAAGCAGAGATTGAGTTCAAGGCTGAACCAATCAGAATCATTTTAACTTACTGCAAACAACAAAAACAGCTTAGAAGTATTTTCAAACGTAACTGGTCCCTTATATTGGATGATCCTGTAATAGGACACCTATTACCTAAAACTCCATCAATCTCCTACAGAAAAAACAAATCAATGGGAGACGCATTGGTTAAGAGTAGCCCGGAGGTAGTAGAAGGGACAACATGGCTAAATGCCAGAAAAGGATTCTATAAATGCTCTAGCTGTAAGGCATGTAGACATGGTATCAACAGAACTACATACACCACTGTCTTCAGTGGGGAAAACTAGAGGATAAACAAACATCTGACATGCAAAACAGAGTATGTTATATACATACTACAATGTACATGTGGGCTGCAATACGTGGGGAGCACAAAATTGCAAGCCCACAAACGTATATTGCAGCATATCAGAGCCATTAAAAATGTAGACCCGACCTATCCAGTAGCGAGGCACTTCAATCAAGTGCACAAGAACAACATTAAAGATCTGCAGTACTTCCTGATAGACTCAGTCCCACACACATAGAAGAGGAGGAAACAGAGAACTTCAACTTAGAGGATTAGAAACAAGGTATATTTTGGACCTTGATACCAAATGCCCAGGTGGTCTAAATACCACTGAAGATCTGTATACATGTTTATAAAATGACAATTTGTAAAACATAAGAAATTCCATCGGTATCACTACACACACAGCATGTCACATCTAGGCCTATCTCTTCCCACTGAAATACACACCATAGAAGTTTTATGTTTTAGATATATTAATATTAATATTTTTATATTCAATATTCACCTTATGAATTTAACAAAATATAGGGACAAGTAAGGGAGTGAGAAGGAAGAGCCTAATCTAGATGAGATACTATACACGAACTACACATACCTCATAATCTTCACATGTATACATCTAAACTCCTATACTCCTCTTAAAAGACATCTATATAGTGGCACTGTACATACCACAAAATATTTCCTTTAGATCTCCTTCAAGCCTTGGTCCTTTTTTCTAAAGATTTATCTTTGCAAAATCTGCGCATTCTTGCACAGTAGGAAAGACACAACACAGAAAGTCAGGCAATGTCTGATAGACCATATGTAAATATAATCTAGGGATGGATACAGTTATACAATCACATCCCTCATTTTTCTGAATTTCTCTGCTGCTACCGTAACAATAATATCTGTTTTTTAACATGTTTTATTCAATATATTATGACACCTCACGTTTTGCACCATGCACTTTATTATAGGTTTTAAAATAAGGGTGGTGATACCAATGATTGTTTTCTCTTATTGCACTATATGGATTTTAACAAGGTTTTATACGAAGTTTAGCATGATGTGGTATTGTAGACCCATGAAAAATCATTGTACATTTGCACAAATAGATGACCAGTAAGATTTCTAAGATGCATTTAAGCATTTATACATCTGCCGATCGGCCCTTTGGAAATCAATGCATTTAAGCAATTATCTTTATTCCAAATTAATTATCACAAAATGATAATAGGCAGTGCTGATCAATCAATTTTATGTATATTTTTTATGCTTTACCTTGCTTTGTACCGCCGGATATACGGGTGCAATACATACAATACTTAAATCCATGTAGTCTGTTTTCCAGGTCTATGGAGACTCAGAATCCACACGTCACTTTAAAAACCACGGATTTATCAATGCAGCTTGTCATGTGATCAAGGCCGATGAGGCCGAAACGCGTACTGGCGGATTGCTCGAGTGATTAAAAATACATACCAGCACTGACCTTTGGGTCCGTGTCTGTTTTTCCTGGACAGGAGATTTGTGAGCGGATTGCAGAAATATATATATATATATATATATTCACTGAAAAAACCATAGGTTTCAGACACGTTATAGTTAGAAATTAGCATTTAAAAAACCTTTGAAATTCACTGAAAAAAACATAGGTGTTAGGGACAGTTATAGTTAGTTGGACATTTCACTCGTACAAAACCATAGAAATTCCCCCGTTATAGTTAGTTCAGCTAACTATAACTCGCGCCCCCGCAATGCACTGCTGATGACGTCACATATTACATCACTCATGACATGGTCAGTGACATCACTGATGACATCACTGATGACATCTCAAATGACATCACTGATGACATCACTGATGACATCATCCAGTGACTGTGTGTTTCTGTAAAATTTAAATATGTTTAATATATATAGGGAAAGGCGTATTGAAGAATGAGTGGGTGTATAAGTGTCTGAATGGATGATTTAGTACGTGAGTGACTGACTCTACAAGTGAGTGATTAAATGTATCTTACTGAATGCATGGGTTAGTGACTAAACTGTGTGAATGTCTGAATCCGTCTGTCTGTTGGTTTGTAAGCGGCTGCATGGCTTTCTGAATAGCTACATGAGTGTCTACATGGGTTATTGATTGATTGTCTGAGTATCTGTATGGGTGCCTGAGTGTTTGTGTGGGTGGGGTGTGTGTGACTCTGTGCATAGAAGTGTGAGTTGGTGATT
>CAWUFW010024425.1:0-60690 GCA_963921515.1 Calotriton arnoldi | reverse complement strand
GGAGGATTGCACGGGTCCAGCTGAAGCTGTCGCCTCCTCGCAGGAGGGGCGGAACACGGACCCTGACCCCCCACATGCTCAGGATCCTGGCGGTGGTCTTTCCAGACCTGGATGGGCAGCTGAAGGCCAGAGAGCAGCAAGGAGGGGGTGAGTCAAAGACTGCACTGTGTACTCTGTCTAACATGTTATGTGCCCTCCTCGGGCCAGGTTGAACTGCCACAGTACAGCAGTCATGTTGTCCAGGAGCCATGTCCCTCTATTGTGCACTGCCCACTCCTCATCTGATACCCAGGTGTGGCCCTTACATGCAGGGAATTCTGTCACTTAGGACTGTGTCCTTGCAGTTTGCTTGACTCAAGGTGGGAGACAGCATCTGTTTCCCTGACTCTGTGGTGGGCATCATGGGTGGGTCCATTGCTTACACAATGCCTGTATTCTGACATGTATTCAGCGTGTTACTTTGATCTGTGGTCCAATTGCTGAGCTGATCCACCACATGTGGCTGGGGTACCTGGCACACACCCATGCTGCGGGTGGGAACAATGTTTGGGCCCCAGGAGTATGTATATGACGTGTGTCACACATACTTAGCCAGCTGCCTACAGTCCAGGGCTCATCCCTCATTCATGTGGGGCTGGACAGTCATGCCTACTCCAGGCCATACAATACACTCTGTACTCCCACTCCCGTGTATCAGAGGACACATTGTGCACAGTGATTTGCCCCTCAGGTGTCTGCCTCTGTGTCAGTGTGCTGTGGATTAGTCGCCAGGACTGCTGTGGAGTTTCTTGGTAGGGGCTCAGCATGCCACTGGAGATGTGACCATAGGAGACGATACTTGTGTGACACATAGGTGTCTGATCAGCTGCCCATGCAGACTGGGGCATGTAAATGTGAAGTTCAGGCAGCTGTTCCCCATGCACAGCAGAGTGTGAGGGGCTCAGGTTCAGAGGGTAGTGTCACAGGTCTCCCATATGTCCAATAGGTATGACCTGGACAGATGAGGGTTAAGAGGATGTGTTGTGGGGGGATGTACATGTGCACTTGTGCAGCTCCAGGACTTGCATTCCCCATGACCTACTATTGTGACACAGTGCAGAGTGTTGTTGATCTGGCTGCAAAGTCATACATCACTGAGACAGTGATGTATGACTTTGCAGTCATGCCTCCGCCATGGCATGTGTCTACTGATTGGTGATCCTGCAGGGGAGTGACATGTGCTACATGCACACCATAGTGGCGCTGGCTATCAGGACATGGGTGCATCATGGTGTCTGTCGCTGGTATGCATCACATGCATTTCCTATTTGACTCTGGGCACCCCTTACATCCGTAAACCTGTACTGACTCAGTGGCAAGAGCTGTGATGTGTCCACACCGTGTTATCTGCACTGTCCAACTTCTGTGTACTTGGTGCATGTGTCAACACTGGGGTGTTGCAATCCAACAGACACCAGACAGATGGGTGCAAGGCCATGTGGGATGTGAGTGCCATGCTTGGCATCAGACTGACAATTGACTTCTCCTGTTCAATTAGTGCACTTTTAGCAATGTACAACTAATGATGCCAGGGCTTGCTCTGTGATGTGCTGTGCTCACAGTGGTGTGTGCGTTATGTGCAGGTGACTGATGTCTGTCTGTTTCCCCATTGTTTGCAGATACATCCACGGCCACGGAAGGGGACAGCTCCACGGACCAGGAGGAGCCGGAGAGCCAGACTGGGTCAGCAGCCGAGGAGTGGTCGGAGGGACCCAGTGGCACGGAGGGCGAGGGGAGCCACACCGAGGAGTCCTCAGCAGCATCCACCTCAGCTGAGGACCAGAGCAACTCGGAGGATGACTCCCTTGTGGAGGCGGGTAGTCAGCAGCCACCACACCCCAGCTAGTGTTGCTGTCCCCGCCACCACCAGCACCACCACCGCCCTCCCATCGGCTCCCATTCCCCAGGTCCGTGGAGGCTCCCATGTCCGGGAGCGTGTCTCCTTTGGGCCAGGCACCGCACCCCTGCCCCTGTGTCCCCTGCTGCCCTGAGTGAGGAGTCTGTGTACCTCCTTCGCCAGCTCCATGTAGGGCAGACAGCCATGCTGAGTGTCCTCCATGCGCACACCGCGCTGTTGACTCAGCTGGTGTCGTTCATGGAGGGCATCTCATCGGGCATGTCTGACCTACAGAGGGGCAATAGGTCCATGGACTCCTCCCTGACGGCAGCAGTGTCCCTCCTCAAACGGTCCCTCACCCCTCCTGCCTCTGCTCCATCCACACTCCCCAGCACCTTACCCATCCCAGGCACACACACACTGGCACACACCAGCACACACACATCCAGCACACTGACACACACGCCAATGACAAAACGCACACGCAAGCACATTCAGGGGACTGAAGCCAGACTCACAGGGGATGGGGCCCTGGAACACACACACGCATCCACATGCACTGCGCAGTCCTCAGTTCCCTCTCCCTCCAAAGCACCCTCCCTTGCCTCACCTGCAACCCCAAAGTCAGAGCAGCTCTTCCTCTGTGACCTCGGCCTCTTCCCCACCGATGAAGCTGCTCCAGCATCCCGGGGAAGAGGAAGCCCACCCACACGGAGCAGAGTGCCCTCGCCCCCGGACACCCTCCCCCAGGCGCAGACGGACTGAGGCCCCCACCCGCAAGTCCCCCGGGAGTGCTAAGAGCAAGACCCCGCCACCGCCCTGCAGCTCAGGCACAAGGTCTCCGTCCTCCATCCCTCAGGCCCCCACTGCACAGGTGCCCCCACCACACCCTGCCCCAGGTTCCCCACCCACAGATATACCATCCCCAAGATGCTCCGGCCTTCTCCCCTGCCACTTGCTCTCCCAGCACCACACCCCCGCTGCGCTTGTCTGTGCCACTGATGTGGTGAGGGTGTCCCCCCCTCTGTCCAACCCACCTTGCCTGTTCCCCATTCTCCTCCCCTGGAGGTAGGCACTGCAGTGGAGTCCACTACCGCCCTGTCTGACTTGGGCACTGCAGTGGCGGACCTGTCCACCCCATCTGCAGGGTCCACTGCAGTTGTGCCGGCACCCACGACATCTGTGTCATGCCCCCCAGTTGTGCCGGCACACACCATGTCAGACACCTCCACTGCAGTTGTCAGTGGCTCTCCAGCACCCACCACCCCTTCCCTGACTCCCCCTGGTGAGCCCTGATCCTGTCCCTGCGTGTGCCTGGCCTGCCCCCCGGTTGCCCCTCCTAGTGGATTGTCCCTGGTATTGTGCAGGCATGCGTAGGGTGACATCTGCCAGTGTCACCCTGTTTGAACTTTGACAATGGACTGGCCATTGGCCTTTGCTCTTTTTCAGGACTTCGTTTGGCCTCAACACATATGCTGAATAAAGCAACTTTCTTTTCTCTAGTGCTCATGCTTCAGATGTACATGTTGTTGGTGCAGCTAACCATGCCCTTGCTGCAGTGATGGTGATATCTGGTCTCATGATTATGAAGTGTTACTGTGCAGGAACCCATGTGGTCCAGGGGGAATGTGTCCTATCATGTGGTGTATCCATGTCATCAATAGCAGCATCTGAGGGTGTCATGTGTTCAGTATTTGGCAATGGGTTTCCTACTTACATTGGCAATTTCATATCTGTGGCTTCCACCCCTGCACATCTGTTGTGCCTGCCATCGTTGCATTTGTCTACTTCCTGACCGTGTTGCCATCTCCAGTGGACATGCAGGTTTGGGCATCAATGGGGAGGGACTCATCCGTGTAGTCAGTGCAACATTGCTATACAAGTGTGTTGGATCTGTGCTGATGATTCCGTTGGCACATCCATGACCAGGCTGATGTGATGGGAGCCCTCATTTGGTGCTAATTGTTGATTGTGTGACCAAGTGCTCAGCTGACATGATGGGGCCCTACTGAGGCAACATATGGCACAGCTTTCCTCACACAGGAGTGGAGTCCCCTCATGGCAGTGTGTACACGTGTGACATTGCCTGCGCCCAAGGTGTGTGTTGTATGTGCATGTCTGTGTGTTCACTTCCATTCATCTGCGCATGCTGTGATCCCTAGTGTTGTACCTGTTTGTGATGCTTGCTGACTTGAGCTATGTTCCCCCAAAGTCTTCTCCCTGTGTTCTCTGTGATGTGGGTGCATGGCACATTACTGGTCATCAGGGTGTCACCCATAGGTGTGTTTGCTGTCAGGGCAGAGTTTGTGTGCTGACGCAGATGGGTCACAGTCAGGTTTCCCTTTGGCACTTGTTGTTTGCCCCTGTCATGTGATTTCCAGTTTGTGTTATCTTTCAGTGATTGTGACACGTTGTGTGTGTGACTGCTGGCACTCCTTAGGGTCCGGGCTGCAATGTTGGTTGTTGTCTATGTGTGTTCTTTGTGGGTGACCTTGGCTTCTTCATTGGTGTGTGACTGTGGCTGGGATCCCATTGGTCGGTGTGGTATTGCCGTCATGTCCATGTACAGCGTAGTGTGCAGTGTGTCAGACATTCAGGAGTCTTGTTGAGTGTCCATGTGTGATGTGTTTCTACACCTTGGTTCCCACCCACCACCCTGGAATAGTAATGGGTGCATGTGCAATGTCACCAGTGCATGTGTACTTCACTGCTGCACATTGTTGGAGGTCGAGGGGTGTGGTCTTGAGTGTGTGCAGATGAGAGTTGTTGCCCGGCTAGTCCCCTGCCTCCATGTTGGCCTTGGCTTACTGGCCATGCTGATTGATTTGTGCTTGTGTAGGTGTGATGGTAGTTAGTTGCTCAGGACACCTGACTGTGGTTCACAGTGTGAACGACATTTAGCTTTGTCATCACAGTGGTATTTTTCTTCAGCCCAGGGTCACCACATTGTGGGGGCCCTGGGGGTGGTGCTGTGGTGTGTCTGTGACTTGCTGTGTCAGTTGTTGTTCCTACGTGCCTGTGTGACATGTGTGTTTTGTGCTCCCTCTCACCTGTCAATGCCTGCTTGCCCACATAGGGGATTTGGATCCATGAGTTACCTTAGTGTGGCAGTGTATGCACATCTGTATGATTGGTATTCAGCTCTCCTCATGTGTTGTGTTGTTGCCTGGGGACAATGGCACCCCCACCCCTCACCTGCTGTGTATGATGACAGTGTTGGTCTGCCTGTTTGTGTTTGTGCATCTGCACCACTGCATTGGCATATCTTGGGTGTGCCATTGGCTGTATGTTGTTTGGTGTGTTTCCCCTGCTGTCCCTGGGACTCCTAGGTCATCGGTCAGCACAGTGATCATGGTTTGTGTGTCCCATTGCTGCCATGGTATGGTATCTGTTCACCTCACATCTGCTGTCTCCACAGGGTATCTGCATTTGTGTGCCCATTGGTGCAAATATGTGGTTCTGCATTCTGATGGTCACTTCTGTCATTGTGTCATTGATGACTGTTGACGGTCTCAGCCCCCATGGGTGTTGTTTGTCTGCACATGGCCAAAGGAATGTTTCATTTGCACTGCAGTATTTGGCTCCCCAATTTATGTTGCAATGGGACACATACACTACTTTGCCACAGATGAGTTTTTGGTTCTGTGACCAGGAATGATCCATGCAGTTTGGCAGTTGCAGCTCTTTCTTTGTCAACAATTACCTTTGGTCACTGTGATGATGAGGGTGTAGACCCCATTGCCACAATGGTCAAAATGTGCTTCAGCTATGGACCCCACACTTGCCTTTTGGTCACTGTGATGATGGGGGTTTAGACCCCATTGCCACAATGGTCAAACTGTGCTTCAGCTATGGACCCCACACTTGCCTTTTGGTCACTGTGATGATGGGGGTTTAGACCCCATTGCCACAATGGTCAAAATGTGCTTCAGCTATGGACCCCACACTTGCCTTTTGGTCACTGTGATGATGGGGGTTTAGGCCCCATTGCCACAATGGTCATGGGCTGCTTGCATTATGGGTGCCACACACATATATGTGTGGCACATGTGCTAGGGGGTCACATTGTATGTTCAATGTCATGTTCGGTGTTGTAGGCATTTGACACAGCCTGCTCACACGCTTGTCATGGTGGTGGGGGGATGTCTTAATCTTGCATTCCCTAGGTTGTGGTGTGCTTGTTGTGTCATGCATTGTCCATCCTATGAGTGGGGGTGGTAGTAGTGGTAGGCATCCTGCCCCCTGGCTAAGGGTGGTAGTAGTGGTGGGCATCCTGCCCCCTGGGTGGGGGTGGTAGTAGTGGTGGGCATCCTGCCCCCCTGGCTTTGGGTGGTAGTAGTGGTGGGCATCCTGCCCCCCCTGGGTGAGGGTGGTAGTAGTGGTAGGCATCCTGCCCCCCTGGCTAAGGGTGGTAGTAGTGGTGGGCATCCTGCCCCCCTGGCTAAGGGTGGTAGTAGTGGTGGGCATCCTGCCCCCCTGGGTGAGGGTGGTAGTAGTGGTAGGCATCCAGCCCCCCTGGCTAAGGGTGGTGGTAGGCATCCAGCCCCCCTGGCTAAGGGTGGTAGTAGTGGTGGGCATCCTGCCCCCTGGGTGAGGGTGGTAGTAGTGGTAGGCATCCTGCCCCCCTGGTTGAGGGTGGTAGTAGTGGTAGGCATCCAGCCCCCCTGGCTAAGGGTGGTAGTAGTGGTAGGCATCCAGCCCCCTGGCTAAGGGTGGTAGTAGTGGTGGGCATCCTGCCCCCTGGGTGAGGGTGGTAGTAGTGGTGGGCATCCTGCCCCCCCTGGGTGAGGGTGGTAGTAGTGGTAGGCATCCTGCCCCCTGGCTAAGGGTGGTAGTAGTGGTGGGCATCCTGCCCCCCTGGGTGAGGGTGGTAGTAGTGGTAGGCATCCTGCCCCCCTGGCTAAGGGTGGTAGTAGTGGTGGGCATCCTGCCCCCTGGGTGAGGGTGGTAGTAGTGGTGGGCATCCTGCCCCCCTGGCTAAGGGTGGTAGTAGTGGTGGGCATCCTGCCCCCTGGGTGAGGGTGGTAGTAGTGGTAGGCATCCTGCCCCCCTGGGTGGGGTGGTAGTAGTGGTGGGCATCCTGCCCCCTGGCTAAGGGTGGTAGTAGTGGTGGGCATCCTGCCCCCCTGGGTGAGGGTGGTAGTAGTGGTAGGCATCCTGCCCCCCTGGTTGAGGGTGGTAGTAGTGGTAGGCATCCAGCCCCCCTGGCTAAGGGTGGTGGTAGGCATCCAGCCCCCCTGGCTAAGGGTGGTAGTAGTGGTGGGCATCCTGCCCCCTGGCTAAGGGTGGTAGTAGTGGTGGGCATCCTGCCCCCTGGGTGAGGGTGGTAGTAGTGGTGGGCATCCTGCCCCCCTGGGTGAGGGTGGTAGTAGTGGTAGGCATCCTGCCCCCTGGGTGGGGGTGGTAGTAGTGGTGGGCATCCTGCCCCCTGGCTAAGGGTGGTAGTAGTGGTGGGCATCCTGCCCCCTGGGTGGGGGTGGTAGTAGTGGTGGGCATCCTGCCCCCTGGCTAAGGGTGGTAGTAGTGGTGGGCATCCTGCCCCCCTGGGTGAGGGTGGTAGTAGTGGTAGGCATCCTGCCCCCTGGCTAAGGGTGGTAGTAGTGGTGGGCATCCTGCCCCCTGGCTAAGGGTGGTAGTAGTGGTGGGCATCCTGCCCCCCTGGGTGAGGGTGGTAGTAGTGGTGGGCATCCTGCCCCCCTGGGTGAGGGTGGTAGTAGTGGTAGGCATCCAGCCCCCCTGGCTAAGGGTGGTGGTAGGCATCCAGCCCCCCTGGCTAAGGGTGGTAGTAGTGGTGGGCATCCTGCCCCCTGGGTGAGGGTGGTAGTAGTGGTAGGCATCCTGCCCCCCTGGTTGAGGGTGGTAGTAGTGGTAGGCATCCAGCCCCCCTGGCTAAGGGTGGTAGTAGTGGTAGGCATCCAGCCCCCCTGGCTAAGGGTGGTAGTAGTGGTGGGCATCCTGCCCCCTGGGTGAGGGTGGTAGTAGTGGTGGGCATCCTGCCCCCCTGGGTGAGGGTGGTAGCAGTGGTAGGCATCCTGCCCCCTGGCTAAGGGTGGTAGTAGTGGTGGGCATCCTGCCCCCCTGGGTGAGGGTGGTAGTAGTGGTAGGCATCCTGCCCCCTGGCTAAGGGTGGTAGTAGTGGTGGGCATCCTGCCCCCTGGGTGAGGGTGGTAGCAGTGGTGGGCATCCTGCCCCCCTGGCTAAGGGTGGTAGTAGTGGTGGGCATCCTGCCCCCTGGGTGAGGGTGGTAGTAGTGGTAGGCATCCTGCCCCCTGGGTGGGGGTGGTAGTAGTGGTGGGCATCCTGCCCCCTGGCTAAGGGTGGTAGTAGTGGTGGGCATCCTGCCCCCCCTGGGTGAGGGTGGTAGTAGTGGTAGGCATCCTGCCCCCACTGGTTGAGGGTGGTAGTAGTGGTAGGCATCCAGCCCCCCCTGGCTAAGGGTGGTGGTAGGCATCCAGCCCCCCCTGGCTAAGGGTGGTAGTAGTGGTGGGCATCCTGCCCCCCTGGCTAAGGGTGGTAGTAGTGGTGGGCATCCTGCCCCCTGGCTAAGGGTGGTAGTAGTGGTGGGCATCCTGCCCCCCTGGGTGAGGGTGGTAGTAGTGGTAGGCATCCTGCCCCCCTGGTTGAGGGTGGTAGTAGTGGTAGGCATCCAGCCCCCCTGGCTAAGGGTGGTAGTAGTGGTAGGCATCCAGCCCCCTGGCTAAGGGTGGTAGTAGTGGTGGGCATCCTGCCCCCTGGGTGAGGGTGGTAGTAGTGGTGGGCATCCTGCCCCCCTGGGTGAGGGTGGTAGTAGTGGTAGGCATCCTGCCCCCTGGCTAAGGGTGGTAGTAGTGGTGGGCATCCTGCCCCCCTGGGTGAGGGTGGTAGTAGTGGTAGGCATCCTGCCCCCTGGCTAAGGGTGGTAGTAGTGGTGGGCATCCTGCCCCCCTGGGTGAGGGTGGTAGCAGTGGTGGGCATCCTGCCCCCTGGCTAAGGGTGGTAGTAGTGGTGGGCATCCTGCCCCCCTGGGTGAGGGTGGTAGTAGTGGTAGGCATCCTGCCCCCTGGGTGGGGGTGGTAGTAGTGGTGGGCATCCTGCCCCCTGGCTAAGGGTGGTAGTAGTGGTGGGCATCCTGCCCCCCTGGGTGAGGGTGGTAGTAGTGGTAGGCATCCTGCCCCCCTGGTTGAGGGTGGTAGTAGTGGTAGGCATCCAGCCCCCCTGGCTAAGGGTGGTGGTAGGCATCCAGCCCCCTGGCTAAGGGTGGTAGTAGTGGTGGGCATCCTGCCCCCTGGCTAAGGGTGGTAGTAGTGGTGGGCATCCTGCCCCCTGGGTGAGGGTGGTAGTAGTGGTGGGCATCCTGCCCCCCTGGGTGAGGGTGGTAGTAGTGGTAGGCATCCTGCCCCCTGGGTGGGGGTGGTAGTAGTGGTGGGCATCCTGCCCCCTGGCTAAGGGTGGTAGTAGTGGTGGGCATCCTGCCCCCCTGGGTGAGGGTGGTAGTAGTGGTAGGCATCCTGCCCCCCTGGTTGAGGGTGGTAGTAGTGGTAGGCATCCAGCCCCCCTGGCTAAGGGTGGTGGTAGGCATCCAGCCCCCCTGGCTAAGGGTGGTAGTAGTGGTGGGCATCCTGCCCCCTGGCTAAGGGTGGTAGTAGTGGTGGGCATCCTGCCCCCCTGGGTGAGGGTGGTAGCAGTGGTGGGCATCCTGCCCCCCTGGGTGAGGGTGGTAGTAGTGGTAGGCATCCTGCCCCCTGGGTGGGGGTGGTAGTAGTGGTAGGCATCCAGCCCCCCTGGCTAAGGGTGGTGGTAGGCATCCAGCCCCCTGGCTAAGGGTGGTAGTAGTGGTGGGCATCCTGCCCCCTGGCTAAGGGTGGTAGTAGTGGTGGGCATCCTGCCCCCCTGGGTGAGGGTGGTAGTAGTGGTAGGCATCCTGCCCCCTGGGTGGGGGTGGTAGTAGTGGTAGGCATCCAGCCCCCTGGCTAAGGGTGGTGGTAGGCATCCAGCCCCCTGGCTAAGGGTGGTAGTAGTGGTGGACATCCTGCCCCCCTGGGTGAGGGTGGTAGTAGTGGTAGGCATCCTGCCCCCCTGGGTGGGGGTGGTAGTAGTGGTGGGCATCCTGCCCCCCTGGGTGAGGGTGGTAGTAGTGGTAGGCATCCAGCCCCCTGGTTGAGGGTGGTAGTAGTGGTAGGCATCCAGCCCCCTGGGTGGGGGTGGTAGTAGTGGTGGGCATCCTGCCCCCCTGGCTAAGGGTGGTAGTAGTGGTAGGCATCCAGCCCCCCTGGCTAAGGGTGGTGGTAGGCATCCAGCCCGCCCTGGGTGAGGGTGGTAGTAGTGGTAGGCATCCAGCCCCCTGGCTAAGGGTGGTAGTGGTGGTGGGCATCTGGCACCCCCTGGCTAAGGGTGGTTGTGGTGGTTGGCATCCAGCCCCCCTGGGTTGGGGTGGTGGCGCGCATTCAGGCCCCTGTGTGCATATGTGGCATTGGTGATGGGCATCCCGCCCCTATGGTGCTGCTGTTGCTGGTGTAAGTATATTCAGATTCCCAGTGTATGTGTGTGATGTGTCGTGTACGTGTTGTATGTGTTTTGTGGTTGGTGTCTGACTTACCTTCTGCGCCGTACGCGTCCGTGCCTGTTCCGGTAGTAGATGTAGAATATTGGTATGATCGGGACGAAGGGATTCATGGTTGGTTCGTGTCGTTCGTCCTTCTCGCTGCTTCGCGTCGTCCTCGCCGCTTGGCTTCGTCCTCGCCGCTTCGCGTCGCCCTCGTCGGTGCTGTGTTCTGCCTCGTAGCCGTGGATCGTGTTGTGGCGCGATTCGGAGCTTATGTGCGCCTCTCCCGGATGCTTTGACGTGCCGTGCGTAGCGACGGGTTCGGCGCGTACGGAAAGCGCATCGTACTTGTCCGGCCGGACGGGGCTGCATTTTCCCTTCCGTGCGACTCGATTCGGCGTTTCCGGATTCGCCTCGGTCGGAGAACAGGACCTGGTTTGGGTGAGTACGGCTCGGCCGGGATTTTTGCTGTTGTGCGCATCGTACTTGCTCGTTCGGTGTGTTGAGACGGATCGGTCGGGAAACAGGCTTTCGCATGGCTTTTTTCCCGACCGAATGGTATTGGGTGCGCCTCCGACCGAGATCGGAATCGGCCCCTAAATATGGGTTGTGAGGCAAATACCTCTAGCAATGTTGAGCCAATCTGGGGTTTGGGAGGCATATACCCCAAGCAATGTAGAGGCAAATTGCGGGTTGTGGGGCAAATACCCCCAGCAATGTTGAGCCAATGTGGGGTCTGGATGGCAAATATCCTCAGCAATGTTGAGACAATCTGGGGTTTGGGTGGCAAATACCCCAGCAATGTATAGGCAAATTGTGGATTGTGGGGCAAATACCCCCAGCAAATTTGAGGCAAATTGTGGGTTGTGGGGCAAATACCCCCAGCTGTGTTGAGCCAATCTGGGGTTTGGGTGGCAAATACCCCCAATAGTGTTGAAGTAAATTGTGGGTTGTGGGGCAAATACCCCTTGCAATGTAGATGCAAATCTGGGTTTTGGGGGGTAAAACCCCCAGTAATGTAGATGCAAATCTGGATTGTGGTGGGAAAATACCCCCAGTGATGTAGATGAAAATCTGGGGTTTGGGTGGCAAAACCCCCAGTAATGTAGATGCAAATCTGGGGTTTTGGGGGCAAATCCCCCATTCATGTAGATGCAAATCTGGTGTATGGGGCGCAAAACCCCCAGTAATGTAGATACAAATCTGGGTTTTGGGGGGCAAAACCCCCAGTAATGTAGATGAAAATCTGGGGTTTGGGGGCAAATACCCCCAGCAGTGTGTACGTGAACAATGTAACTGGTGCTCATGCAAAGTGCCTCAATACCTACAGGTGGAGTACATGCTGCAGGAATGTCTAAATAAGCAAACACAAAGGTAATTTACCATGAAATGCATTCCCATACTGTTGCAGCAAACGTAACTGGTAACTTTGAGGGATGAGCTGAGTGGAGATGCAAGTGCTCTAGAGACGGTATAAAAACAAACAAAGCCTCATCGTCTATTAAATGGTTCCTTAAAAACCTGTGAAATACTGGGGGGCTGATGCGCAAACAAGACAGACCAGCCACCTACAGCAGCTCAAGGACTGGATGTGTGTGTGGGGAAGCTTTCTCAGTCTGTGATGACACACACCAAGGGGGGGGGCAAAGCCCATAGAGCCCTAAGGGTGTTGGGTGCAATCAGAAAGTGTTCAGCATACCCTTGAATTGGCCCTGCTGGCAATTGGGCATTGGTTGATGGGCTGGTGCACCAGGGTCACATGTGGGCCATGGTTTTGGGGCCTTCATAAACCACACCAAGAGACTGACTCACTTACACAGTCTCCACCAGACCACTGCAATGTGGTACCAGGATTTTCTTGGCTCACTATATGTGCTGTAAATTGAGGCTGAGGGGCGGCCTTTGGAGCATACTCACCTTGGTGCAGTGCCTTACATGCCTTGACAGAGGTGGTGTCATCTCCCCCACACGACCATCACTTTCAGGTCATGGCAGGTGCAGGGAGGTTGAGTTGTATGTAGGGGCCTTGCAGGGAGGCAAGTCACATCTGGACAGTCTGGCCTACACACCACTCCCTTGATCAGCATCAGTGTGCCTTTCTTAAAAAAAACCTTGACAGGTAAAAGCACAGACACCAGAATAAAAGAGATGATCACAGATTGTGTGCCAATTACCTTCAGAGGGCATCATTGTGATCCCAATCCGAACATGGGTCCATAGCATGTCGTGTATGTACAATGAGGGAATGTCATCATCAGGTAGGTACAGTTAGCACGCTAAATACTAGGAGAAACACACATTTGACGGTGGAACAGAAATTGCCATAACCACACATATGTATGTATCACAAAGTGAATGCATGAGTCCACCACAACACACACTGAAACATTGCAGGGCAACATAACTACAATGTACTCATAATAGTATGACATTGTGATGCGTCTGTGTACAGTAAAGCCCAGAGGATATTGGCCCAGACAACACACATGTCTACAGACCCAGCCACTCAGTACTGATTTCATTGTCTCCAACTACGACAACAATACAGAAGTGGTTGTGTCACAGTCGTCAGGGAAATATTTGTAGACAAAATACATCTTGCATTTGAAAGAAGCTTGGGCCAACAACAATGTAGTATACAGTCACCATGTGTGGACTGGTGCCGCTGCACACAATTCCCAATCTGTATGTGTCCACTGTCATCTTTGTAGAATGTCATCTGCAGCAATTCAGCATCTAGCTCCTCAGGCTGTAGTGTGTTTCGTAAATTAATAATCCCATTTTGAATGTGAAGATTGTGTCCTGCACAGTAGTAGGAGTACTCACGAGTCTCAGGACGTAGGATCCACAAACAGTGTTGGTGTGTCTAGTGCACAGCTCATTGTGTAAGATAAGCAGTGAGCACGGGTGAGGATGCTGAGGGGGTGGCTCAATCTGTGGCTCACCAACACAATTGACATAGTCATCCTTAAGCCAGTGGATATGGGTACATCTTGTGAGGATGAAAGATATGTCCACTGAAACACTGTCCAAAAATCAATGGAAACATCAAGGAGACCTTCAACAAACACATATTAGCATCAGGCCCTAGGGCAGTATTTAATGTGCACAATGGGAGCCCTCATGGACACACACAAGGGCTACCCTTGCAAAACCAGATCAAAGGTATCAAAATTTAGAGAATGCAAGCACTTATGGAACTGGGTGTGCTGTTCCCGTTTCAAATGTGTGTTTGCTTACAGTGCAATGTGTTTTCCTCAGCACAACCAGAGACATCATCACAATGACTCCATCTCCCTTGGTGTCCCCATACCTCGGACATTCAAAGTCAGAATGCCAGCAATAACCATGCATGTGTAGTCTACTGGCAAGTGTGGGTATGCTATTTTGGAGAAGCCTGACCCCAGATGGCACAACAACACACATCCATGGCTTGAAAATTGATGGGGCTGTACCCCTCTAAGGAATGGACTGCCATCCAATGTTCCGAAATCACAACATTGCAAATTTAGCAATCACCACATCCATCCCAGGGCAGTATCCAAGGGCAAGAATGACCAATAACTGAGTACAACTATGTACAAAGGGTGAAACGTCACATATTCCAACACTCAACTCAGACAAGGCAATGCTAGGTGGAGCCACCTTTTCCGGTAATGCCAATTGGTCTTGCATATGACAGTGTACTCAAAGTGGCCATTAAAACAATCAGTCATGAACACCCATTGGCAGACAACAAGCTGACACATTCCTCATCTTCATATTTACTCAAGCAACTGTTTTTGACTACTTACACACACAAAATCTACACATATGTACATATCAACATTACCTCATGGCCTGCATGAACTCTACTTGTGCGGGGATAATCCCTTTCCCATCCACTTCAAAGTACATGCTCAACTTTCAAAACTATCATACATACAAGCACGCCATAAGCCCCTCTGGTGCAGCTAGATGCAAAATCATGCCTGCCCCGCAAGCTACAGTCTTGTACTCAAACTGTTCAAACCCGATTCTCACAATCTCACACTGTTGCTGCCCTTCTCACATCCACACTTACATGCACGGCACCACTTTTCATCACTATGTACACAACAACTCTCACATACATGACAAGCACACAATGTACTGTACTCATCACCTCCTCAGCAGACATCAAACGTAACATGTCAAAAGGACCACTCTCATCACCAGTTGCACCCTCTGTAATGTCTTGGACTGCACTCATATCACAACGTGCAGCATCACCGCCCACTCTGGCATGCACACTTTACACATCACCACATCTCACAACAAGACACTTTCATTGCTCAGTGGATATGTCCTCAGTCATTCCCATATCACCACACACCCACCCTACTCTGCTTAAGTTCTACAGATTATTATTTCTAAAACACATGCATACACAGATGCAAAAACAACATACCTCAACTATACAACACCTCACATTTCACCGTTCAGGACCCTAAATTACATAACTGATGTATACCCTGTTCATACACATATCAACTTTGTAAAATATGATAAGTTTAACCTTGTCTCACTGTGGCCCTGTCAATTCCACATATGACTACCATGCTCCATACCCCCATTGACTAATGCACATCAACACCTATCCTCAAACATTTAAACTGCCCTGTTACAGACATCTATCACAATAGTGCCACAGACTACAGCTCACATCTCCTGCCAGAATCCAACATTGTCTAGATTGTTATACCCCTATCACATCTACCTATTCCTACCATACCTTGCACATGATTTAACCACTCTCACAAGGTTGCATACTCTGAATCACACACCTTCATATAAAACCACTCGCATTGGGACAATGTGGATACTCCACGTCTCCTACACAAGAACTGCCAATGAACTCAACTCATACTTTACACTCTCTGTAAACCAACAAATTTATCCAGCCCCCATTACGTAGGAGTTTCCACTCCATTTCAAATTTGTAAATACTACTCGCTCTCAACCCTACCCTTGTTTGAGCTAGCTTAGCACATGCAACATCAACCTTGCAAAACACACCTGCAGCTAGGTCTCACATTCAAAACTCCACATTTTCACATGTGTGGCAACTAAGAACATGGATGTGACACTGGCTCCTGTAGCATCTCCACTGCAGACGGACACACAACACTCATGTGCACTCACTGTTCACTCGGCTTACCACATGTAGCACAGGGCAATCCAACAGACATAACAGCACCCCTACTTCAGCGCTGTCTGATCTGGAACAGCATCAAGCTTAGCTCAAAAGGATACCATGGTCACTCATGCACAAATAACAACCTACACACATATTATATGCTCAACTACGACAGATGTGTGGTTGCCCAAATGAAATTCAAGCTTGGACTTACAAAACACATCATCAATATGATGTACCCAAACAAAAGCAGGATGGCATGACTCACATATGAATAAGAAAGCACTGGACTGTTAAGAGCACAGACACCTTACAGAACTGACAACATAGCTGACACTGGGGACTGGTGTTCTGGACCACTAGGCCCTGCTGGGAGTTGTGGACAAATAGGCACCAGTCATCAGTGTCACACCTCTTACAAGTACATTCCCACTCACTGTCAGGGAAGCTGAGTTACAGGTAGGCTTTTGGTGCTGGGTGGGAAGGTGTGTGGGGGACAAGGCCTGATGGGAGTTGCAGCCATTGCAAATACTCATCCACACACCCAGGCCAGAGAAGTCCTCTGGCTTTATGCCTACCTCACAGTGAGGGGAAGTGTACTGGCAAGGAGGCTGACACTGGGGCCTGGTGTTCAACTTGAAGCCAACTCCGATCAAGGCTCTGTGAACAAAACACCATGCAACAGTTTCAACCATCTTGCTAGTACACTTCCATTCACTGTCAGGTAGTCATAGGCACAGATGACCCCGTTTGACTGGGTGGGGGGTAGGAGTGTTTGCCCTGACTATATCTCCCATCAGGCTCTGTCCTATACACTCTCTCCTACGCATCCCAAATAGCTTTCCCTGACAGTGAGTGGAAATGTGCTGCCAAGATGGCTGACACTGCTGCATGGTGTCTGGAGCAGAGGGCCTTGATGGGTGTTGCAGTCAAGTCAAACAACAGGCACCAGTGTCAGACATCTTGAATGTAAAGTTCTACTCACTGGCAGGTAAGCATGGTTCATGGAGGACTATTTGGGCTGGGTGGGAGGAGGAGTGCTGGCCCTGACTACATCTCCCAGCAGGCCCTGTCTTACACAGACTATTCCCACCCAGCACAAACAGCACACATGGAACTCTGCTTAACTGACACTGAGTGGAAAAGTACTGACAAAATGGATGATACTGAGGAATGCTGGTTGGAGCACAAGGCCATGATGGGAGTTGTGGTCAACTCTGACAACAGGCCCCAATGACAGACATCTTGACAATACATTTCCCACTCACTTTCAGGAAACCACAGTTCCTGTTGGTCTGTATATGCTGGCTGGGAAGGTGTGTGGAGGACAGGGCCTGATGGGAGTTGGAGTAATAGCAAACACTCCTACCCACACCCAAATCAACCCGTTCATCTGGGCCTATGGCTACCTGACAGTGAATGGAAGAGCACCAGCAAGATGGCTGACACTGTTGCATCGTGTTATGTGCCCAAGGCCTTGTTGGGAGTTGCATTCAAGTTTAACATCATGCAGCAGTGTCAGCCTCCTTTCTACTACATTTCCCCTCACTGACAATTAGCCATCGTTTTAGAGGAGTTATCTGGGCTGGGTGGGAGGAGGAGTATTTGGAAAGGCTACAACTCACATCAAGCCCTGTCCAACATACACCTTCCCACCCAGCACAAACAGCCCAACAGGAACTAAGCTTACCCACAGTGTGTCCAAATTTACTAGCAGGATGCATTTCACTGGTGTCTGACTTTGCCACAACTACCAACAGGGCCTTGTGCTACAAAAACCTGGCACCAGTGTCAGCCCTCTTTGTCAGTACATAAA
Source organism: Calotriton arnoldi (assembly GCA_963921515.1). NCBI lineage: Eukaryota > Metazoa > Chordata > Amphibia > Caudata > Salamandridae > Calotriton > Calotriton arnoldi. The sequence goes on along the minus strand of CAWUFW010024425.1, from coordinate 43,319 downwards.
CACTCACTCTCATGGATAGCATAGTTCCAGGGGTAGCGTTTTTGCATGTTGGAATGTGTGTGTGTGTAGTGCAAGGCCTGATGGGAGAGCTGGCAATTCAAAATACTCCTCCTCCCACACAGCCCTACAGGCCCACTACTAACCATGCTTACCTGACAGTGAGTGTGAATGTTGCAACAAAATGCCTGAGACTGGGGAATTGTTTTTTGAGCACAAAGCACTGATGCGAGGTGGTCCAAAGGCAGACACCTTTCCCCAGTCTCAGACATCTTGCAAGTACATTTGCACTCAATGTTAGGAAAGCATACTTCAAGGTTGGATGGTTGGGCTGGGTGGGAAGGTGTATGTAGGACTGGGCCTAATGGGAGTCGGAATACCAGCAAACACTCCTCCACACACAAAGCACAACCACTTCATCGGGGGGAATGCCTACCTCACAGTGAGTTCATCTATACTACCAATATGTCAGACACTGTGGACTGATGTCTGAAACTATCACAGCTACCACATTTACATCTGCGCTACAAACACCAGCCACCAGTGACAAACATCAGCAAGTACACTTACCAGCATTGTCTGGCCAACACTCTTCCTGGTGGCCTGGTGGGGCTAGGTGGGAGGAGGGGTATAAGTTTCACTATTAGAACACAAGCACTCAAACCTCTGTTCATCAAAGGTCTTTGCCACAAATTGGCAGAAAGCAAAGTTTGTGAACTTATCTGTCTATGGAGGCAATGGACAAAATACATGATTTGTGTAGGCACAAAAGTAAGCAGTAACACATTGTGCTACTCACAGCTATTCCCATGTGTATAATGAGATAAGAACAAAAAGCACATCACTCACAACAATCCAAAAAATATCTGGAAAACATCCCAGACTGGTAGTGTGTAGGTAGCCACACCAATGTGACTGCTAAAGACATGCACTAAGCCCAGTACACAGCCCTCAAAAATAACTGCATTGGGAGAGAAAGAGTACGTATGTCACCGTGAAAGTACAGAAGTGGAAAACACCAACACACCTGTGTCATTCACAGGGTGTCACAAACCAATCAATGTCTTTGAACATGTAATTTCAACGAAACACAACATGCCCATGTATGCAGAGAGCTAGACATGCTCATCAATCCCCATCTTGTACAAATTACATTGTTCTCCAAAAACATAGGCCAGCATCATGGCCGAAGGAGGCCAATCTATGTACATAAATTCATCCTTATGTTCAGTAGCCTATGTAATGGGTATGATTTGAGGGGCTGTGGACATTCACATCAATCATTGTGTCTTTTTATGTACCCACAGGGCAAACTGGGAACACCTCTGGAACAAACCAGGACAGCCAGTCCCAGACTCTGGTCGACCCTGAGCTCTCCGGCGTTGAGGTCTCTCAACCATCTTCAGACGATGATGAACTACCTGGCACATCAGGTGTGGGTCAGCCTGCAGCACCAGCAGCAGTAACATCAGCATCCTCTGCGACCACTCCCACCTTAGCTGACAACAGCCAGCTGACCCCTACCCTCACGGACAAACTGGCCTGTGCCATCACCGAAAGCACAGCAACACGGGCCACTCTAGAGTTGGTGGACAACAACACCACTGTCAACGAGGAAGAAGGCTCAGTGTTGACTGTGACAGCACCAACTGGTCCTGCTCGGGTGGATAGTAGTGGTGGGAGGGGCCGTGGGGACATGCGCCATCATGCAGCTGGTGCTGCTGATGAAGATGCCCCACACCTATCCAGATCCTCCATGCGTATCAGGACCATGCAACAGCAGCAGGCAGCCCACTATGACAAAATGGACACATACATGGCCAAAATTGATGACTTGACTGCGGTGCACAGGGACATTCTCACCTGTCTCCGCCAGATTGCCACCAACATGTCCACTCCTCCCTGTGTGCCCACAACATCTGGTGTATCTACATCTGCACCTGCCACAGGGAGGGATGTCGACTCAGGTGGAGAGCCCCCTGCACCGCCGCTGCCTGCACCGGAGAACCCCCCCAAACGTGGGAAGGGTCGTCCGAAGAAGAACCCATAAGAGACCGATGGCTACACATCACCCCCAGGAAGTGCAAACCTGCTCTTGATATCCTACATTGTGTGCCAAGCGTTCACTTTGTTGACTCTCATTGAACTGTCCCTCATTGGCTGGAGGGTCTAAGTTGGACTTTGGACTTAAATAACTGTGGATTTACTTCTGAAGACTTCATCTACAAACACTAGCAACTCCTCTCTGCACTTTGTTTTCCATGTTTTGTTTGAGCACTCCCCCATTATCTGAATTTTTATCATCAAATCATGCACTAAAATAAATCACTTTGCACAAAATACTTGCCCATGTCGTGACTTTGAAACACAAATGTATAGATTGAACTGACACACACAGTAACAAAGAAGAAAGTGTCAACAACATTGATTTGATTTGATTTGGAATTTGTAGAGTGCAACAATTATCCAAAGGCATCAAGGTGCTATAGACAACCGTCCGGAGGATGCCCACTAGACCTCCAGATGCAGAAAAGGTCTACAGAGAATAAAGCCAGGTCTTGAGAGCCTTCCTAAAGGGCAAGAACTGAGGGATAGCCCTAAGATTTTGCGGAAGGGTGTTCTAGAATCTGCTTGCGGCCGTTGAAAATGCTTTGTCGCCCCATTTCTTTCTTTTAGTTCTCGGCACCGTGAGCTGGAATTGAAGGGATGAACAAAGGTATCTACCTGGGGTGTACCAACTAACCATAGCTTTTAATCTTGTTGGATATGGGAGCTAGAGAGCCTTATGCACAATGCAAAGAGATTTGAACATTATGCACTTTCTGATTGGAAGCCTATGAAGAGTCTCCAATCCCATGGTGGCCGACTGACACCTGGGGATATCCGAGAATAAGTCTGGCCAGTGCATTTTGTACCACTTGGAGTCTGTGCTGCGTGTTCTTATTTGAGTCCAGGTACAATGAGTTGCAATAGTCCAATCTGGACATTACCAGGGCAAGAGCGACCAGCTTATGGGCAGATTGCTGAATAAGCTGAAAGATTTTATTAAGCATCCTTATAATTCAGGTGCAGGTTGCTATTGTACGATTCACCTGGGCATTAAGGTTAAGTTCGGTATCAATCAGAACTCCAAGGTTCTTAGCTTTTTCCCCCGGAGTCGGGCAAGTTCCTAAAGAATGCGGCCAGAAGTTGCTATTTCAGCTGGGTGCCCCTGAACCAAAAATCATCACTTCCTTCTTTTCCCCGTTAAGTTTAAAAAAGTTACAAGACATCCATTCTGTCACTGTAGACATGCATCGTGAGACATTCTCTGCTAACGAGCATGAGTTCTTGGGAATTGAAACCATAATTTGAGTGTCATCAGCATATGACACTGCCTTCATTCTGAATGTCTGGATTATTGCTGCTGGGGGAGCCACATAAATATTGAAGAATGTGGGACTCAAAGATGAGCCCTGCGGCACTCCACAAGGCAGGGAAAAGACCTCTGAGTAAAAGTGCTGTACCTTCATCTTTTGAGATCTTTCCCTAAGGAAAGAGGACAGAAGGGCTAGGGCTTGGTGAGAAATGCCTAGGCTCTGAAGTCTATCCAACAGCAACACAGGCGAGATGGTCTCAAATGCCACTGATAGATCCAAGAGTATCAACACCACACCCTGTCCTTCATCCACTAACTGCTTTATGCAGTCAGTGGCTGAGATTAATGCACTTTCTGTCCCATGATGCTTCCCAAAGCCAAACTGGGAGTTATTAAGCCAATGCTGCTGTTCTGCAATTTCCATCAAATGGATATTAAGGTGCTTCTCCAGAATCTTTGCTGGAGCAGGAAGCAGGGAGATCGGGCGATAATTTTTGCAGTCTTTGATATCCAGATTCGGTTTCTTTAGGAGTGGCCTAATAATAGCCTCCTTCCCGCTCCCATGGTAAGATCTGGATATGATCACTTTATTCATTAATTTGGAAAGTGAATCAGCTTTAATACTGGCTGCCAAGTGGAGAACTGCTGGTGGGCAGGCTTTCGGAGGTGATCCTGAGTTTGTTTTCAGAAGATATTGTTCCACCATCTTGGGGGAAAGCGTTGGAAAACAGAAAGAACACTCGTCTCTTGAATTGTTTGTGATGACATCCCTTGATGTGTCAGTTGGGGCCAGCTAGTAGCACTTAACTGAGTGGACACATTAGGGGTTAGTTCAAATCCTGCATGAATGTCTATGATCTTAGAATAAAAGAAGGCTGCTAACTGATTACAAAACATTTGAGAGCCCTCTGGCTCCTCCCTGAGTTGAGAGGAAGAAAGCTGTTGCACTAACCTGAAGAGTTCTTTGGCAGAAGAGGCATTCTCTTTAATGGTTTTTCTGTATAAGATTTTTTCTTGCATCTCTTGGTTTTTCCTCCATGTCCGCTCTTGACGACGGCATGCCTGCATAAGCATCCTAAGCCTATTGTTGTACCAGGGGGCTGATGGTGAGAGTCTTTTATGCGAGGTTACCTTAAAAGGGGCCAGTTTGTTGGCTGCTCTCTCCAGCCAAGAAACTTGGATAAGGATAAGAAATCACTTCAGAAATGTTAACTACTGGCTTGGGAGTAAATGTAACCTGTCACAGCATGATAGATAGACACAACCAGGTTATCACACAACCCATAGTACATGGTACTGATGCAATTTTAGTCTACTGTCTGCAAACATATCACCATTTGAAAGCACAAACAACAATCATTGTCACCAAAACAGATCATCATGGAATATGTTTTGTTTCAGGATAACCTTTGGATGTGTGCAAACAGACAAGGCACACCTCAATGTGGAGCACAGGTTTAATTCAACTGATCCAACTTTGCACCTTAACCCAAAGTCTAATCACATCACACAGTAACAAAAGGCTCACAAGTAAAAAGAAATGACCATCAGTTCAGAAGGAAGTGTGTTCCAGGGATTTTCACAACTGTTCACTGTAGGAGTTTGGCACAGTATCATGGGTCTGGTGAGGTCACAACTCTGCAGTTGAAATGGCGAATGATCCTGGTAAGGAGAAACATAGAATAGAGTCAGGAACTCAGGAATGATGTTGCTTAATGTTGCTAATTGTCTCAGCTAAAGCATAGAAATGTCAGTGTGAACACAAGATAGTATTGAGTGTAGCATTGTACATGTCACATGCAAAATTTGCTTAAGCAACTCGCTACAAACCTATTGAAGAATAACATACACTCAGCAGCATACATACACATAGGAAAACAGCAATACACAAACAAACATTTTGGGGTTAACACCTCTCATTGAATACCACATTTAGGTAAAGAAGTTGCGGATAAGTTGTTGTCGAAAATCCCCAACATCATCCTCATCATCACTGGCATCATGTCCCAAGCCTGGATCCTCCCTTGCTGGGGGCTGCTGGTCTCCGTCATCCAGTATAAGTGGAATTTCCTTCCGGATTGCAAGGTTGTGCAGCATGCATGCGGTTGTAATAATCTTGCACACCTACAGGGGGCCATATTGTAGTGCGCCTCCTGTGCGATCCAGACACCGGAACCTTGTTTTCAGGAGACCAAATGTACATTCAACCACTCGCCTGGTATGACCCTGTGCCTCATTGAAATGCACTTCTGCAGGGGTGACTGGGTTGCTCAGAGGGGTCAGCAACCAAGGAAGGTTGGGGTATCCAGAGTCACCTACACGGAACACATAAAAAAGTTCAATTGTCTGACAACAGGGCACTATCTGACATGCAATCAACACACACTACAACAAACACATGAAACATCACCTACCAACAATCCAGGTATGGTCACGTTGCAGCTGAGACATCATTTGGGGGATGATGCTGTTCCGCAGGATGTAAGCATTATGTGCCGAGCCAGGGAAACGTGCACAGACGTGGGTTATCGACATGTCCGACAAACACACCACCTGGACATTGATGGAGTGGAAGTGCTTCCTGTTGCGGTAGACCTGTTCATTGGCCTGTGGTAGTACCAAAGCAACATGGGTTCCATCAATTGCTCCACTGATGTGGGGTATATGTCCCAAGGTGTAGAATTCGCCCTTGATGTCAGATAAGTCTCCAGGGTGTGGGGAACCTGATGTACTGGTCCAGGTGACGGAGCAATGCCTCCTACACGTCACGCAGGACATGGCTGAACATTGTCTGTGACATTTCACCAGATGTTGCCACAGTATACTGGAAAGAACCAGTGGCAAAGAAATGTAAGGCAGCAATAACCTTTACCTTGGGGGTCAGTGCAGTCGGGTATGTGTGACCAGGCATCAAATCTGGTGTCAACTGGTTAGCCAACTGTTCAATTATTGTCCTGGTGAAACGGTATTTGCAAATTTGGTCACGTTCCTCCATGGTCTGCCGATCTGGGAAGGGCCTGTAGACTGGTGGTCGTCTGTGATGCTTATGTGTAGAGTGTAAACACAATTGTTGTTAGATACAAATATACAAGATAACATGCATCAATACAAACAGAATATGACATTTGAGTCCAAAATAGAGTATAGAACATTTGTAATACATGTTTAAATGTATACGGTTGATCTTGGATACATATCACAGCATTATGACCCTTGCCAGATCTATTAGCACGGTATGGTCACACAGCAATTTGTGTGCCATACTGACAAATTCACTACTGTCCGTCACCGGTCATGTCAATCAAACATCACATAGTAAACAAATCAACACAAAATAAGCTGAGATATAGGTGTGTGACAGCAATTACATGCTTAAAATATACACACATAAGGATCAAGAATTGAAAGATATGTGGGACACCACATACATACAGCGTCCCACTCTGAAAATTATGCACACTACTATCCAGGATGGACACTGTCATGTTGTCAGGTCAGCATCACACATGCAATTACATACACAAACCATTAACTATTTTGGAGTTGCATATATGATGCCTTCATACACTTGAGTCTGGGACAACAAAGATACACTGGCAAAACACCCAACACACACATCATTTGCTTTGATGCATATTGTCACGGTCTAATCATTCAAATGTAAATGCTTGCACCATGAATCACACACAAATTATTTATAGTCAGAAATCACACTGATTGCACACTGGGTCACAGACTCACCTAATGCCATGAATATGTTAAAATATGGACTTGTACATGCCCATGAAGTTATTGGCACTGTGACCAAGCCAAGAAGGGTAAATGGAAAAACCTATGAAAATTGTTGGTATTAGCCACAATTACAGTGTTATGTGCCCCTCAAAGTTAGCTCCTCATGGGTCTGTGAGCTATGCATATAAAGGTCTATTTTAGCTTGTAAAAATCTAACTACACACATGGAATGCTCAAAACATACAAAAATCACAGAAGTGTCTGTCCTGCAGAATGATCATTCAAAGGACGCGTTAGCCGCATCGGAACCGAATCAGTTACAGCCATTGGTTGAAAGTTATTATGGTGATAGACGCGGGTGAGTATTCAAAGGACGCGGAAGCCGCATCCGAACCGAATCGGTCACAGCCATTGGATGTTGGTTGTTATGGTGACAGACCCGCGTTTCGATTCCTATCGTCATCGCATGGAAACCGACTCGGTAACCTTTCATCACCAATGTATCAAAGTCACTCGCAGTCCGATGAAGAGATTTTGAACGCCGCGGTAGGCGCGTCATTTGTAAGCAATGTAATGCATTGGACCGATTCGGATAATGCGACTGACGCGAACCTATCACTTTTGCTGCATGGATTTGAGACCGCCTCTGCTGTTGTTACCACATCCTCTGGGAGCTACCTACATGGCATGCACAGTGGACAGGGCCCCAGCTTTCAGCGAGGAGGAGAACCAGGCCCTGTTGGACACCCTCCTGCCACTGCACAACCAGCTGTATGGCAAACCAGAGGAGCAGGTGAGTGATGATCACACTGCATTTTCATTGGACATGTGCAGCCACCATGCTATACTACCATTAGGAATCTCATTGGCAAGCATGTAAAATGTTATCTGTAACTTTAAAAGTGTATAGATAACTGTTGTGGGCAGGTACACTTCTGTAGAAGTGTGTGTACTGGGGTGAACATCTTATCACTGTTCTCATGGGGCTGAGTCATCATTCAACCCAGGACAACTGCACAGAATGCCAAATGCCTAGCCCTTAGACATTGTTGCCAAACTGAGCATTAACAGTGTATACAGGTGTCTGACTCAAAAAAAAGTTGCAAGTGCACTAAGGTTATGTCCCCATGTCATCCTTACTGGTCAACACACATGAGAAGGCCAAGATTTGGAGGACCATCGCCAAGAAGGTACGCTTTGTGCGGTTGGAGCTTCGGCGCGTCCATCATTGCTGCAAGAGGTGGCAGGACCTTTGTGGCTGGGCCAAGAAGATCGCTGAGGTCCAGTTAGGCCTGTCACGTCCTGGCAAGAGGGGTGGGCGCCAGACAGCAGCAAGGAGGGGGCGAGTATGTGCCTTTTTGCACACCTTTGTTAGACATGCATGTTACAGTACCTTAGCCTGCTGCTCCTTTTACTGGTTGCAAGTCAGCCAAACCCACTGATCCGTTTTGTAAGATGCATATGCACAGGGATCAATTGATGCTCGGTTATGCCCCTTTCATCAGGTAGATGTGAGACAGTAATGTTCAGGAATGTGACCATAGTGCCATGCTCATGTGATCACTACAAATCACAGAAACATGTGCATGGAGGTAAGCTTCTGGAGTAATGCAAATGCCCAACATGTGCCAGCACATTGACTAATGTATGACCTGTTCTCAGTGTGGTTTCCACAAATGTGTGAGGCATGTTGTTATTCGAGCAAACAAGTGTGAATAGGCCTTGCTATACATCCCTGCAGCAGCTGACATCAAGACTGAGGCACTGGTGAGTTTTGCTTGCTCATTGTGCCAGCCGTGCTGCTCTGTGTTATTAAATGTATCCCATGGCCCAAATACAGGTATGCTAACTCTGGTCATCTGTCACACTGGCCTGTCACATGATTGTGTGGAAGATTCCATTTACTCCAATCAAAGGAGTGAGTCCATGTGTCTGACTCTGTAACAGTGACAACACATGCCAGTCACTGACAAACACAGGTGGTCACTGGTTGAAACGTGGCTGAAAATGTGAGGTCTGATGTTAGATACACATTCAGAACAGTTGCCATGTGTGTAAATGCTGTTGACCATACATACTTGGGGCTTTGTAAACCGTGTGTATGATGTACCACTGTCAGCCTGAGAGGTGTAAAATATGCATCATCTTGAAGTGAAGCAACAAAATGAGATGGGAAAGAAGAGCAATCTAAGCTGTAGGAAGTGTGCAATATGTCTGATGGAAGTGAGGGACATTCAGACATTTGGCCATACAAATGGGGACCTCTGCAGTCTGGACAGGATTGGTACACAGTGTTGACTGGACTCATGAAGAATGGAGGTTCAGTACTGATAATCTGTACAGACAGTACACCCAGATGGGCCATTGGCATTGTGTTCCACCAGAAGCATTGTGAAGTTGCAGTTATTGGACTTGGAAGTGTGTTGACCATTGTTTACATCTGAAAATGGTGAGATGTGTACAATGTGAACAACATTCTGATTCATCCTTATGACACTGCATAGATGACACAAGACATTAGGCCAAGTGACTCTCACCCTAGCCATGCCTACTACCTTGGTGAATCCTCAATCAGAGTCAGATGTGTGACCTGACAGAAGAGAACCTAAGTTACAGGACAAATGAGCACAATCACTGCTATCTGTGTGAGATGACTCATGCAATGAGTATGCAAGCTGCTTTAGAGAGGCAGTGTATACTTTCACTGCTCACCACAATGCCATGATTAAAATTAAAAGTGATGGGTTTGGTGCTTTGTGTTGCAGTAACACACTAGTACTCCCTCGTGACCGGATGATGAGTGATATTTTGGTACTCACATACATATAATGTATCTACCTGAAAGTCCATCATTTTCAAAACTTACAGTTATAGTCTGTTATAATGATTAATTGTGAGTCTGTAATAGCATGATGACGTGGGGGGGTGACTAACGTTTCTCTTCTGCCGTGTACTAGCATCAGTTCAAAGTAGCAAACAGTCTTGACAACCTTTTCAATCTGTTCCTTCGCCGGAATGGTGCCCGAAGAACCTGACAGAATTGTGCCCAGTGTTGGAGTGACTCGAATAATTTACTCTGGACCTTAGTCCAGAACAATATCAGTGGGGCAGGCATATGTACACAAGCTTAAAGTTGGACAAGGATGTAATTTGACCTGTGACATAAGAGCCAATGTTTCCCAATTTGATGACTAGGGATTGCAGAATGGATACCATGTCTCAATTGATGTAGTTGTTTGAACTGTGAGGATGTGTGATGTTACCTATGTGTCAAGTACATACAGATGACTTATGTGGATCTTTTTTCATTTTTGTTCACAGCATCAGCACCGGCCAGCGGAGGAGACAGTGCCATGGGTGTATGGGGAGCAGTTCGCCAGTCTGGGTCCAGTGCTGATTCAGACATGGAATCATCCACTGGCGGGGAGGATGAGGGGAGCCACCCTGAGGGCAGGTCTGCAACTCCATCTGCAGCATCCGAAGACCAGTCAAGCTCCAGTGATGACTCCCTGGTGGCGGAGGACACGGGAAATGATTCCTCAACATCAGAGTCCACCACCACCACCACTCCCATCTCCATCCTCCCAACTGTTCCCAGGCACAGAGTGGACTACCCCCCCAGCGCCTTGAGACCCTCACAGGTGAGTAGCGTGCTTACAATTCCCCTGATTGATTGAGGCACAGTGTCCGTGGTAGGTCACGTGGCAGGGGAACCATCTCCTTTGTCCCAGGCACCTCACCCCCTGCCCCTGTCTCCCCTGCTGCCCTCCGTGTGGAAGCAGTCGACATCCTGAAGCAAATCTCTGTGGGGCAGATATCGATGCTGAATGTCCTCCATGCGCATACCACTCTTTTGACACAAATGGTGTCATACATGGAGGGCATTCACTCAGACATGTCTGCCCTACAGAGATCCAATCAGGCACTGGCCTCCACACTGACGGCAGCAGTGTCCCAGCTCCAGTAGTCCCTCCCCCTCCTACCTCTTCCCAATCCATTGTCCCAACTACCCTCCCTGACCCAAGCACATGCAAACACACACATGCACACACCTCAACAGCCACAAGCAGCACACAGACACAAAGGCAAACTCATACACAGGCACAATCAGGAGACAGAAAGCACACTCGGTATGCAGTCATAATATCGATGTTGAAATATATCGATATGCCATAATATCGATGTTTAAATATCGATGTGACAGAATAGCGACCTGCAAGAATGTCGATCGAGCAGAATATCGACATGCAGGTAAGAAATATCGTTTTTGTTAATGTCGAAGTTAGTAATATCGTTAGTCAAAATATCGTTGTTAATAATATCGCAATTTATTATAGTGTTTTGTATTTTAGTATATGTGTTAAAAGTATAGCTTATTTTTTTTTTGTGTTGAAATACATAGTAAATATCAATTTCGTAAAACAGTAGATCAGTGACAAATAGAGAATAAATATTGTGATGAGAAATAGAAGCAGATAAATATAATAAATAAGATAAATAAGCTTATTTTTTTAATGTATGTTTGAAATTTTTAGAAGTAATTAATTTTAGGTTAAGTAATTTTTGCGTATTTTAGTTCCGTAGCGGGTTGTGGGTTAATAGGGAATAGGGTGGGAAGTAATTTAATTATAATATATTTATTAATACATTTTTAGTAATTACTAATGTTTTAAGAAATTAAATATTGCGTTTTAGTTCTGTAGCGGGTTGTGGGTTTATAGGGAATAGGGTGGGAAGTAGTTTAATTAAAATTAATTAATTAATCATATTAATTAATTAATATTTTTGTATTTAATAATTTATACTGTTAATTGTGTTAATTAATGTGTTAAATAATTAGTTATTAATTGGTTATTAATTATTAATAATTAATTGGTAAATATGTTAATTATGTCATTTTTTTAGGAGCAGGTTGTGGGTTTATAGGGGAGTAGGGTGGGAAGTAATTTAATTATAATTAATTCATTAATTATTTTAATTAATTAATAATTTTGTATTTAATAATTTATATTGTTAATTGTGTTAATTAATTTCTTATTAATTAGTTATTAATTGGTTATTAGTTAATAATAATTAATTGGTAAAAATGTTAATTGTGTCTTTTTTTAGGAGCGGGTTGTGGGTTTATAGGGGAGTAGGGTGGGAAGTAATTTAATTATAATTAATTAATTAATAATTTAATTAATTAATATTTGTGTATTTAATATTTTATATTGTTAATTGTGTTACATAATTTGTTAGTTATTAATTATTAATTGGTTATTAATTATTAATACTTAATTGGTAAATATGTAAATTGTGTCCATTTTTTATGAGAGAGTTGTGTATTTAGAGGGCAGTAGTGTGGGAAGCAATTAAAAATGTATATAATTTTTTATTTTTTCATATAATATTTATTTATTGTTATTTTATAGTCTTAATAGTATAAATTAATTTAATACTGATTGTTTTTAATTTTATTGTTCATTGTTATTAGTTAATTAATTCATTGTTAAGCAGTTATGTTAGTTGTGTCATGTTTTACAATAGTGGTGGTGTCATTTATAGGGGTATTTGGTGGGAGGTACATTTTTTTTATTATTTAAGTATTTGTTAATTAATGTTTATTATTTTGCTGGAGTGGGAATAGTAAATTATTCACCTCCGCTATCCAACACTTTCCATACTGTTGCAATTGTTGGAGTGGGAATAGTAAATTATTCCCCTCCACTATCCAACACTTTCCCTACTGTTGCACTTGCTGGAGTGGGACTAGTAATTTTATCCCCTCCGCTATCCAACACTTTCCCTTCTTTTGCACTCATTGGAGTGGGAATAGTAATTTTATCCCCTACGCTATCCAACAATTTCCCTACTGTTGCACTCTGTGGAGTGGGAATAGTAAATTATTCCTCTCCGCTATCAAACACTTTCCCTACTGTTGCACTTGCTGGAGTGTTAATAGTAAATTATTCCTCTCCGCTATCCAACACTTTCCATACTGTTGCAATTGTTGGAGTGGGAATAGTAAATTATTCCCCTCCACTATCCAACACTTTCCCTACTGTTGCACTTGCTGGAGTGGGACTAGTAATTTTATCCCCTCCGCTATCCAACACTTTCCCTTCTTTTGCACTCATTGAAGTGGGAATAGTAATTTTATCCCCTACGCTATCCAACAATTTCCCTACTGTTGCACTCTGTGGAGTGGGAATAGTAAATTATTCCCCTCCGCTATCCAACACTTTCCCTACTGTTGCAGTTGCTGGAGTGGGAATAGTAAATTATTCCCCTCCGCTATCCAACACTTTCCCTACTGTTGCACTCCCTGGAGTTGGAATAGTAAATTATTCACCTCCGCTATCCAACACTTTCCCCACTGTTGCACTCTATGGAGTGGGAATAGTAAATTATTCCCCTCCGCTATCAAACACTTTCCCTACTGTTGCACTTGCTGGAGTGGGAATAGTAAATTATTCCTCTCCGCTATCCAACACTTTTCCTACTGTTGCAATTGTTGGAGTGGGAATAGTAATTTTAACCCCTACGCTATCCAACACTTTCCCTACTGTTGCAGTCCGTGGAGTGGGAATAGTAAATTATTCCCCTCTGCTATCCAACACTTTCCCTACTGTTGCAGTTGCTGGAGTGGGAATAGTAAATTATTTGCCTTCGCTATCCAACACTTTACCTACTGTTGCACTTGCTGGAGTGGGAATAGTAAATTATTCCCCTCTGCAATCCAACACTTTCCCTACTGTTGCATTCTCTGGAGTGGGAATAGTAAATTATTCCCATCCACTATCCAACACTTTCCCTACTGTTGCACTTGCAGGAGTGGGAATAGTAAATTATTCCCCTCCGCTATCCAACACTTTCCCTACTGTTGCACTCGCTGGAGTGGGAATAGTAATGTTATCCCCTACGCTATCCAACACTTTCCCTACTGCTGCACTCCGTGGAGTGGGAATAGTAAATTATTCCCCTCCGCTATCCAACACTTTCCCTACTGTTGCACTTGCTGGAGTGGGAACAGTAAATTATTCCTCTTTGCTATCCAACATTTTCCCTACTGTTGCACTTGCTGAAGTGGGAATACTAAATTATTCCCATCCGCTATCCAACACTTTCCCTACTGTTGCACTTGCTGGAGTGGGAATAGTAAATTATTCCTCTCCGCTATCCAACACTTTCCCTACTGTTGCACTCGCTGGAGTGGGAATAGTAATTTTATCTCCTCCGCTATCTAACACTTTCACTGCTGTTGCACTCTGTGGAGTGGGAATAGTAAATTATTCCCCTCTGCTATCCAACACTTTCCCTACTGTTGCACTTGCTGGAGTGGGAATAGTAAATTATTCCTCTCCACTATCCAACACTTTCCCTACTGTTGCACTCCCTGTAGGGGAATAGTAATTTTATCCCCTACGCTATCCAACATTTTCCCTACTGTTTCAGTTAATGTAGTGTAAAATGTTGTTTTAAAGATAAATATTTATTTTAATATTTTATTTTATTATATATATAATTAATTTTTATATTTATCTTACACGTTTATGTATATATATATGTATTTATAATTTTTATTATGTTTCTAACGTTTTATAATTTAATTAAATAATTATTTATTAATATTATTAAGTAAATATATATATAATTTTTTTTATATATGTATGTTTAATTTATTTTTATATTATATTTATTATTTATAATTAACATTTTTAAATAATTCTAACTGTTTTTATTAATTATGTTTATTATTTAATTTATTTTATATTATTTTTAAGACATTTTTAAAAAAACGATATTTTGAACAACGATCTTTTAAACAACAATATTTTGGTTTTGATATTTTTGTACTTACCTTTCTAGAGATAGGATGTCGATATTCTTGACACGATATTCTGGTAGGTCGATATTGTTGTCGTCGATATTATGTCAGTGATCCAGCACACTCACCACCAGGGACATGCCACCAGATGACACACATGCATCCAAAGACACTCCGCAGAACTCACAACCCTCTGCCTCCACAACACCTGGCCGTGCCTCTCCTGTTCCACCCACTGCCCAGAAACTCTTCCTCAGCGACCTTGGCCTCTTCCCTGCCGACTCACCCAAACCCCATCACAAAACGAAGAGGCAACCCACCCCCCGTCTGGCCCTGACACCTAAATCTGCCCTCGAGAAGAAAAGGTCAAATCTCCCCCCCAAGAAATCACACCGGTCTCCCAAACCCGCTCCACAAACATAGACTACCCCAGCCAAGCCCTGTACCTCCCACCAAATAAAATCCACTCCCAAGAAGTCAGAGTCCCTCCCCATCCCTGTATATACAATTGAAGATTATACAATCCCCAAAAATGTTAAACCAAGCCCCCCCTCCATTGAGCACTCCCACTACAGCTAGAGTCTGATCCTGCCACTGCAGTGGACCCACCACCCCCTCAATTGGACACAACCACTGCAGTGGTTCCACCGCCCCCTTAATTGGACACAACCACTGAAGTGAAGCCAACACCCCCTCAATTGGACACATCCACTGCAGTGGACCCAACTACCCCTCCTGATCCCATCTTCCCAAAACCCAAACCAGTCCTCCCTAGTTTTGTCCCTTTGGTGCCTGGCATGCCCCCTAGATGGCCCTCCCAGTGGAGGTGTCCCTTAGCAGAAATTGTGCAGGCAAGACTAGATGGGCACAACTCTTCTTGCCCATGTGTCAAAGACTTTTGGACTGGCCATTCGCCTTTTGTCGTTTCCTATCTTCAGTTCTCATGCTGAATAAAAGCAGGTTCAAAATTTCATTTTCAGATTTCTGTATCCACAAATTTGTTTTTTAGTTAACTGTAAATCATGTGTAATTGGCAGTATAAGTATACAATGATGTTAGTATGGCATGGATTGCATATGGCCCATGGAGTATGTGGGCTTTGACACATAGTTCATGCTTTCAGATGTCAACATAGTGCAAGTGTTTCAAAGTGCAACAGTTTAGGAGAAGCATGCTGCATATGTTTGTAATGCGCAGAAAGACACCTGTCTCATCAATACACCTGGGTACATATGGAGTTTGACTACATGGTAGTGACTTTGAACACCCCCGTACACAAAGTAATGGTGCAATACTTGTATGTGACTTGATAGTGTGTGGATCCCTGTCTGTGTCTGCTTTAGATCTGGTAGACTAGTGGCAATGACAACCTTGCCACAGGTGGCATGCTACTGTAGGCAATTTCCCTTCATGGCTGTGTACTCATCTGATACATTGACTGAGCCCATGGTGAGTTTAAGGAGAGCAGTATTCTCAAAGTCTTCAAACCCTGTTGCCCCCTAGGACTTAACTTTCTGCCGAGATTCCTGTTCGTCAAGGTGTCTGTGGTCTTAATAGTCCAGTGCTTTCTCTTTCATATGTGAGTCAGGCCATCCTGCTTTGGTCTGGCTACATCATGTTGATGTTGTATTTTATCTGTCCAAACTTGAATTTCATATTTACTGCCACACATCATTCGTAGTTGAGCATGTGATTTGTGTGTAGGTTGTCATTTGTGCATGACTGGCAATGGTGTCCTTTAGAGCTATGCTTGATGCTGTTCCAGATCACACAGAGCTGAACTGGGGGTGCTGTGATGTCTGTTGGATTACCCTGTGCTACATGTGGTAAGCTTAGTGGAGAGTGAGTGCACAGAAGTGGTGTGGGTCTGTCTGTCGTGCAGATGCCACTGGAGTAAATGTCACATCCATGCTCTCAGTTGCCACACAGGGGAATATGTGGAATTTAGGTTGAGAGGCCTAGCTGCAGGTGTGTTTAGCAAGGTTAATGTTGCCTGTGCTAAGCTGGCTCAAACAAGTGTAGAGGTGAGAGTGACTGGTGTTTCCAACTTTGATATGGAGTGGAGGCTCCTACGTAATGGAGCCAGGACAAATTTAGCTATTGTCAGAGAGTGTAAGGTATGGGTTAAGTTAATGGGCAGTTCTTGTGTACGAGACGTGAAGTGTCCACATTGGCCCAATGTGAGTGGATTTACATGTGGGGTGTGAATTAGTGTATGCAAGCTCGTTACACTGGTTTAATCCTGCACAAGGTGTTGTAGGAATAGGTAGATGTGATAGGGGTATATCCAGCTAGACAAGGTCAGATTCTGGCAAGTGATGAGAGTTGTAGTTTGTGGCACTATTGTGAGATATGACTGAAACATGGCATTTTCAATGTGTGTGGGTAGTTGTTAATGTGCATAAGTCAGTGGGGGTTATTAGGCATGACAGTCATATGTGGATGTGACAGGGCCACAGTGAGACATGGTTAAACTAGTCATACGTGACAAAGTGGATAATTGTAGGTACAGGGTATACAGCAGTTGTGTAATTTAGGGTGCTGACCAGTGAAATGTGAGGTGTTGTATAGTTGATGTATGCTGTTTTTGTTTCTGTGTATGCATGTGTCTTAGAAATGACAATCTGTAGAACTTAAGCAGAGTAGGGTGGGTGTGTGGTGATATGTGAATGACTGAGGACACATCCATTGAGCAGTGTAAGTATCTTGTTGTGAGATGTGGTGATGTGTAAAGTGTGCATGTCAAAGTGGGCAGTGATGCTGCATGTTGTGATATGAGTGCAGTCCAAGACATTACTGAGGGTGCAACTGGTGATGAGCGTGGTCCTTTTGACATGTTACGTTTGACTTCTGCTGAGGAGGTGATGAGTACAGTACATTGTGTGCATGTCATGTATGTGAGAGTTGTGTACATAGTGATGAAGAGTGGTGCTGTGCATATAGGTGTGGATGTGAGAAGGGCAGTGCCAGTGTGAGATTGTGAGAATCGGGTTTGGACAGTTTGAGTACAAGGCTGTAGCTTGCGGGCAGACATGTTTTTCCATCTAGCTGCACTAGAGGGGGCTCATGACGTGCTTGTGTGTATGATAGTTTTGAAAGTTGAGCATGTACTTTGAGGTAGATGTGAGAGGGAGCCTACCTACACAAGTAGAGTTCATGCAGGCCATGAGGTAACGTAGATTTGTACATATGTGTAGATTATGTGTATGTAAGTAGTAAAAAACAGTTGCCAGAGTAAATATGAAGATGTGGAATGTGTTGTCTGCAGCTTGCTGTTTGCCAATGGATGTTCACGACTGACTGTTTTAATGGCCGCTTTCAGTACACTGTCATATGCAAGACCTATTGTCATCACCGGAAAAGTTGGCTTCACCTAGCCTTGCCTTGTCTGAGTTGTGTGTTGGCATATGTGGCGTTTCTCCCTTTGTAGGTAGTTGTACTCAGTTATTGGTCCTGCTTGCCCTTGGAAACTGCCCTGGGATGGATGTGGTGATTGCTAAATTTGCAATGTCATGATTCCAGAACGTTGGATGGCAAACGATTTCTTAGAGGTGTACAGCCCCATCAATGTTCAAGTCATGGATGTGTGTTGTTGTGTCACCTGGGGTAAGACTACTCCAAAACGCATGCCCACACTTGCCAGTACACTACACACGCATGGTTATTGCAGGCATTCTGACTTTGAATGTCCGAGGTATGGGGACACCAAGGGAGATGGAGTCATTGTGATGATATCTCTGGTTGTGCTGAGGAAAACACATTGCCCTGTAAGCAAATACACATTTGACACTGGAACAGTACACTCAGTTCGATAAGTTTTTGCATTCTCTACATTTCGGTAGCTCTGATCTGGTTTTGCAAGGGTAGCCCTTATGTGTGTCCATGAGGGCTCCCATTGTGCTCATTAAATACTGTAGTAGGGCCTGATGGTAATATGTGTCTGTTGAAGGTCTCCTTGAAGTTTCCATGGATTTTTGGACAGTGTTTCAGTGCCAAATGTAGACAAAGCAGACTTCATTCAGCACATATCTTTCATCCTCACAAGACGTACCCATATCCCCTGTCTTGAGGATGACTATGTCAATTGTGTTTCTGAGCCACAGATTGAGTCATCCCCCTAGCATCCTCTCCCGTGCTGGCAGCTTATCTTACACAATGAGCTGTGCACTAGACACACCAACACTGTTTTTGGATCCTACATCCTGAGACTCATGCATACTCCTACTACTGTGCAGGACATCTGCATATTCAAAATGGGAATATTAATTTGCGGGACACACTACAGCCTGAGAGCTAGATGCTGATTTGCTGCAAATTACATTGTCCAAAGAGGACAGTAGACACATACAGATTGGGAATTGTGTGCAGGGTCACCAGTCCACACATGGTGACTGTAGCCTACATTGTTGTTGGCCCATGCTTCTTTCAAATCCAAGATGGATTTGGTCTGCAGATATTTCCCTGACAACTGTGACACAACCACTTCTGTGTTGTTGCATTTGGAGACACTGAAATCAGTACTGAGTGGCTGGGTCTGTGGACATGTGTGTTGTTTGGGCCTTTATCCTCTGGCCTTTACTGTACACAGACGCATCACAATGTCATACTATTGTGAGTACATTGTAGTTCTGTTGCCCTGCGATGTTTCAGTGTGTGTTGTGGTGGAGTCATGCATTCACTTTGTGATACATACATATGTGTGGTTATGGCAATTCATGTCCCACCGTAAAATGTGTGTTTTCCCGAGTATTTATTGTGCTAAGTGTACCTACCTGATGATGACATTCCCTCTTTGTACATACATACACGACATGCTATGGACCCATGTTCGGATTGGGATCACAATGATGTTCTGGCCCTGTGGAATGAATTGGCACACAATCTGTGATCATCTCTTTTATTCTGGCCTTTGTGCTTTTACCCGTCAAGGGTTTTTTTTTAAAAAGGAACACTACTGCTGATCAAGGGGGTGGTGAGTAGGTCAGACTGTCCAGATGTGACTTGACTCCCTGCAAGGCCCCGACATACAACGCAACATCCCTGCACCTACCATGACCTGAAAGTGATGGTCATGTGGGGGAGATGACACTACCTCTGTCAAGGCAGGTAAGCCAGTGAACCAAGGTGAGTATGCTCCACAGGCTGTTCCCCAGCCTCAATTTACACCACTGATGGTGAGCAGAGAAAATCCTGGCACCACATTGCAGTGGCGTGGTGGGGACTGTGTAAGTGAGTTAGTCTCTTGGTGTGGTTAACAAAGGCCCTAAAACTGTGGCCCACAGGTGACCCTGGAGCATCAGCCCATCAACCAATGCCCAATTGCCAGCAGGGCCAATCCAAGGGTATGCTGAACACTTTCTGATTAGAGTCAACACCCAAAGGGCTCCATGGGCGTTGTTCCCCCGTCGTGTGTGCCAGCCCAGGCTGAAACAGCTTCCCCACAGACTCATACAGTCCTTGGGCTGCTGTAGGTGGCTGGTCTGTCTTGTTTGTGCATCAGCCCCCCAGTATTTCAACGGTTTTTAAGGGAACATTTAGTAGATGATGAGGCTTTGTTTGTTTTTTAAGAGTTCCTAGAGCACTTGCATCTCCACTCTGCCCATTCCTCAAATTTGCAAGTTTCTTTTGCTGCAACAGTATGGGAATGCAATTCATGGAAAATGACTTTTGTGTTTGTTTATTTAGGCATTCCTGCAGCATGTACTCCACCTGTAGGTTTTGAAGTACTTTGCCTGTGCACCAGTTACATTGTTCACTTACACATTGCTGGGGGTATTTGCCCCAAACCTCAGATTTACATCTACATTACTGGGGGTTTTGCCCCCTAAACCCCATATTTACATCTACATTACTGGGGGTTTTGCCCCCGAAACCCCAGATTTGAACCTTCATTACTGGGGGTTTTGCCCCCCAAACCCCAGATTTGCATCTTCATTACTGGGGGCTTTGCCCCCTAAACCCCAGATTGGCTCAACATAGCTGGGGCTATTTGCCCCACAACCCAAAATTGCCTCAACAGATCTCGGGCTATTTGCCTCAACATAGCTGGGGCTATTTGCCCCACAACCCACAATTTCCCTCAAAATAGCTGTGGCTATTTGCCCCACAACCCACAATTTGCCTCAACATAGCTGGGGCTATTTGCCCCACACCCCACAATTTGCCACAACATAGCTGGGGCTATTTGCCCCACAACCCACAATTTGCCTCAACATTTCTGGGGGTATTTGCCATCCAAACCCCAGATTGCCTCAACATTGCTGGAAGTATTAGCCCCTCAGGCCCCCCTTTGTGTCTGATTTGCTGGAACTGTTGCCCCCACCCCCCTTGCCTCTACATTGCTGCAAGTATTCCCCCCACCCCAAATGTAACTGTAGTTTTGCCCCTGCTTTTTATTATGTTGTCTTTCGTGGGGTAATGGCATTTTTGTGTGGGGGTAGGTATTGGACTTACCGTCTGCAACGACCATGTCCGTTGGGGATGTGGTATTGCCCATAGATGTAGAGTATAGGGATGACATGCGCGATAGGATACATGGCTGCACCGTCTCGTTCACAGGAATCATGTTGTGGCGTCATTCGGAGTTGAGATACTCCCTTTCCGGATGCTCTGACGTGTTGGTTGTGGCGACCGATTCGGCGCATGGGAAGCACGCATTGTACTTGGGCGTTCGGAATCGGACTGGGACAATGCCTCCGGGCGTCTCCATTTAGGGGTCGATTCCGATCTCGGCCGGTAGGGCTCCGAATCGGATTCGGCTTTACCGGATCCGATTCGGAGCCCTGTTTCCCGACCGATCCGTACGCGCGTCCGGACGAGCGAGTACGATGCGAAATCGCCGACCGACTCGTCCGGGCATCCCGACCGCTCCGACCGACTCGTTCCCGGCTCGAACCGCACCGACCGACTCGCTCGGACTCGACTCGCACCGCGCAATGGAGACGTTTCCCGGCCGGGTGAGTACGATGCGCGCCACGAGCAGTCCGACCGAGCCGCACACTCCGGCTCAGAAGAGCTGTCGGAGCCGTACTTCGGGGGTCTGTGTCGGACCCCCTGAATGCGTAGCCGCGCGAGTCGCACACAGGGGGGACCCATGGGTCCCCCTACCTGTGCGTGTACGGGCGAACCGCTTCGCCGCGTACACGCTGTGGGGGCGCCCTTGTCCGCATCGCACCCATTGAGTCAATGGGAGCCCGTGTACGCGTCGTACAACAGGCTCCCATTGACTTCAATGGGAGTCCGACCGAATCGAGTCCGATAGCATACGGACGCATCGTACTCGTTCGGTCAGGCTGCACGGGTCCGATTCGGTCGGAAATCTCTCTGGGTCCGGCTCGGTCGGAGTGAATTCCGGCCCGAATCGGAATCGGCCCCTCAGTGTTTCCGAAGAGTTCTCGTTGGGAAAATGAAGACGGAATCGGAGTGACCAAGTCGTTCGGTATGTAAAGGATTTTGGGCATCGTACTTCGTCGTTTGGTAGAAGCGGCTCCCAGTACGAGTCGGTTGGAAGGTCTGACTCTGGACGGCTCTGGGATGGCCTTCCTAACGACATCGAAATTGGGCCCTTAGTTGTAAATATTCCCCATTTTCCCACCATTCCTCTAAACCCTCCCACATTTACTACTGAAACGTATACCTACATGTGCGTAAATCTCTGCCACCTTGGCAGAGATTTCCACACAGAAAGGATTAAAGGGGTGGAGGCAGAGATCTCCAACTTTAGCATTGTGAATTTTATTTTTGGTCTGTGAATAATGATAAGCTAATACTACTATTTGTGCTACAAAAGGCAAATTGTGAATTGGGCCCACTGTGTAGCTGGCAAAATTTAAGAGAATATAACAGAAGGGAGAATGTAACTATATGTTTATGCTATGTTCCTCCTATCAGGCTTCATTACTTAATCACCACCTGTGCAAATATGTAGTATTGAACTACATTTAAACATTATCATGGTGGTAATTTAGATGCACTTGGTCTTGCATATTACAAAGATGGTAAGTAATGTTTACTTTAACCTGTAATATTTGTGATACTACCGCATGCTTACCATTACATGATGGCCGCAAATGCCTTTCTGTAATGAGACGTAATGTATCAATGATGGTAGTTCACCATTATTAGTTGCATTTGGGCTATCACACTTCATGAGAAAGGTTTTTTGTGTTCTATTGCAAAAGTGTGTCATAACTAACTTGATAAATTACCACAGACATTCAGGGTAAGGACAACTTTTTTTAGGGAATTGTGATTTTGTTTACTGCATTCCAATATCCAGGGCAAATGACTGCCATAAAGTTATATTTATAATCGATTTAGAATTTTTTAAGAGTAGGAAATGCCTCAACAGAAAAGAGGTGAAATGAGACGGATCAACGTTTTGATGGGCTAAGGCATTTACGTTATGTAGTCACCTTTCTGCTTAAGTAGTAATTCCTACATTATTTGCAGTGGCTAGAAAAACAATCCTTTGCATATTATGTAAATCTATCTCACTAACTTCTTTCACATATTTCTTTTTCCATACAATCAAATTTGTGAATATCAGGTAGTACATTTTATAGATGCTGTAGCTGAACCCCTACAGAACTAGGGCCAGGAAGGCTTTTCAGAGACAGACCAGGCATATCTTTGAGATATCATTACTGCACACTTTAAAGACATGGGGCCCGATTCATTAAGGTAAAGTTAGACCAAAGGTCTTTACTACTTTTTGGTATTCACAAAGGTAAGTTATTAGTAGTCTTTACGACTGCAGAGTTTCTGCACTCAGGACAGAGTTTCGACACTCAGGGTGGAGGATCCGTACTCAGGTCGGAATCTCCACACTTGCGGCGGAATTCCACTGATTGCAGCGATTCTGACCGGAGTGTGGAGATTCCGCCCTGAGTGCAGAGATTCTGCCCCGAGTGCCCGAAATTCCATAAACGTAAAGATACTGCTTGTAACTTACCTTTATGAATACCAAACAGTAGTACAGTTAGACTTTTGGTCTAAACATATGGCCTTTTAGATCTCGGCAGACGAGTTACTCCGTCACAATGGTGACAGATATCCTGTCTGCCGAAATATATATCCCATTATAACATATGGGATTTGTATTTTGGCGGATGGGATATCTGTCACCGTTGTGATAGAGTAACCTGTCCGCCGAGATCTAAATCAGGCCCTTAGACCTTTGGCCTAACTTTATCTTTGTGAATCGGGCCCAATGGCTCTAGTTGTGCAAGGGTCATCAATTTAAAAAATAAGACCACTGATAAAAGAATTCAATATATAATTGTCCACACAAACGTAATAAGTGTGGTCAAAAATATTACCACTAAAGTGTAGTGGAAATAAAAATTGATTGCAACATAGTAAATGAGACCAAAGGTTATAATGGAAGTGCCCTGTGGTAAGAATATTTACACCCTTGGGAAGATGTTAAACTAAATAAATGGCGTCTTTATGCATTGTAGCACTAGTGCCAATGTAGAGCTAAGATCAAATTGCGGTCACTTAGGGTTTGCTCCATAGTTACCACAAGCTTAGAACCTGGGGCAGGAGTGCAAAGGAGGGAAAATGCAAAAATGAATTGAGGAAGTGGACATAAATACCATTTGTGCACACTTTCCTCTCTTTTGATACACATGTTTAAATCAGGTGCAAAAGTCCAGAATCCATGTCACACAAATGTAATGTGTGTTAGGTTATTTTGTTAACAATTTTATGCACAGTGCTAAGTTACCCAATTCTGAGCTATGTGGTTAAAAATTTGAAAACGTTCCTTATTCCCAATGCCGTTCTTTTCAGTAGAACCAGGAGTAGAAAGTCAGACTTAATCACAAGTGTACAAGGCTATACTGGAATTTAACGTTTAAAGTTATATATATGGGATAAAGTACCCCATGCCATAAACTATAAGGTTATAGCACACCACTGAGGAGTTCCATGACATTACAGAGGAACGCGGCCGAACTGATAGAATTCTGACAACGCAAATGTTTCTGGGCTGGATCAAGATGCTGTGTAACATAGACCAGCAACACTATAATAATCACTCAAGTTAGAGAGCAGAGAGAGTCACAGCCAACTCCGAGCATGCTGCATGAAATCCACTCTCATGTCAGCTGTGCTATCATCCTACTGCTGATATCTACCACTTGTCAGACACTCAGCACAGGCTGTAACAGCTACATAACAGCCTCAAATGTCATTCGCAGATTACAGGCACACACACCTGTGCCTATGGAGAAAAACACATGAAAAAAACCTCTTTAGCAATCGGCTGTCAATCTTAATCCGTGAAAGAAATCCATGATAAGAAAACCTTAAAATGTATTCATTTATACCATCATCATCATCATCACGCATTTTGATCTTACTAGCTTTAATTCCACCTTAACATAAATGTTAAAAATGTAGTGTGTGTTTTATGTAAGATCAAACTACAATGCTTACTATATATGTATTTTTTTCAGAACAACCTGACATTGAACAGTGGACATTCACTACTGGAATCACTTCAGCAATTGTATTGCCCACTCTATTCATTTTTATGTGCGTTGTGTGTTTGATATTCAGAATTGACTTAGTTCTGCTGTAAAGAAGAATAACAAATAAAGATGAGACAAAATCAGGTACGTTTTTCATTTCTAAACACTATCTATCAAGGATGTTTCTTTTTAATTAAGTTTGTTGAATTGATAAATATTTGCTTATATAAGAATCAGAAAACGTCCAAACTAAGGGGGTCATTATAATGACGGGTGGATTGCCACCGCTCGTATGGCGGTGGCGATCCACCCGCCATTTCTCACCGCCCGCATGTCATTTCCCCCCGCCATATTCCGATGGCGGGGGGGACCCCGGCGGACGGAAAGACCGTCCGCCAGTTTTCCGCCGGTCCGACAGCGGACCGGGCAGTAAAGGGGCCTAATATGGTGGCGGTGTCTGCTAGACACCGCCATCCATATTAGGATGGCAGCGGAGAGCAGCCTTTCCATGGCGGCGTTGCCGCCATGGAAAGGCATACAGTGTTTGCTGTTGGGGGCCCGTTGTGGGCCCCCCAGATGTTGGGGGATGGGGGGTGCACATGGGGGGTACCTATGGTACCCCCCAGCATTTGCATGCACAGGGTGGCAGGCACCGCGCGGTGCCTGTCAGGGTGTGCATGCAAAAGCACAACTTGCATATATTGCATTGTGGCGGGTGCTGCTTACAGCACCGCCCGCCGCAATTCAATATATGCGGAATGCCACCGCCACCGTGGCGGTGGCATCCCAATGGCGGGACCGCCGCTCCTATGGCGGACGGTCCCATTCTCCGTTACGGTGGCCGTAATGTCCCCCTAAGTGTTGAATTAATGTCTTCTTTCTCCATCTGCATCAAACGTTTTTGCTTCATGGCTGCTTCAATTATCCATTTGGCATCCAGCCGCCGTATTCCCTCCTCCCCCCATACTTTGGCAAAGTTGTTAGATCTGGCTCTAAAGAGCAGCTTCAATCTTCTCCCTAAGCCCAACCCTATTCAACACCTACATGGCCCCTCTGGCAACCCTGGTCAGATCCTACAGCATGAACATATTATCCTATGTGGACGATACTCAGCTCATCCTCTCACTCTCCTCAGACCTGACTAACACCAAGTCTAGCTTCCAGAGATGAATGACCAGTGTCACAAGCTGGATGCAAAACAGATGCCTCAAACTCAACACAGACAAAACAGAAATACTCATCTTTGGGAGAAACAACTCCCTGTGGGATGACTCCTGGTGGCCTACGGCACTCGGCCCCACACCCCCAGAACATGCAAGAAACCTTGAGATCATTCTGGTCAGCAAGCTCTCAATGAGGAAGCAAATAAATGCTGTCTCATCCTCCTGCTTCCTCACCCTGCGCATGCTCAGGAAAATCTTCAACTGATTCCCCATCAGCGCCAGATGCAATATAAGCCAGGTGCTCATTACCTGCCACCTGACTACGGCAACTTCCTCTATGTGGGAATCACCTCACAACTACTAAACAGACTCCAGACCATCCAGAACGCAGCAGCCAGGCTCATCCGTGACCTCCCGACATGGACCCACATCACCCTCCACCTCAAATATTTGCACTGGCTCCCCATCTGCAAACAAGGCGAATTCAAACTTCCCACCCACACCTACAAAGCCCTACACAACAAGGGAATGGCATATCTCAACCACAGGGTGAACTCCCACCAACCTACCCGTATACTTCACTCCTCATCCCTCTTCTTGGCCCACACACCCCGTATTCGCAAGAGTGATGGCTGCACCTTTTCACACCTGGCAGCCAAATCTTGGAACGGCCTCCCCCTCCATCTTCGCATAGCCCACACCCTGCAGGAGTTCAGGAAGGACCTAAAGACCTGGCTCTTCGACTAATCCATTACAGCAGCAGCAACCCCCCAGCTCCTGGATACCCTCACAGGTGATAAGCAGTGTTTTACAAATTGCATTTGATTTGATTTTGTCACTACTCTTAAAACATATACCTAGAGTGGGTTTCAGAGGAGTAAACATCTCTCGTCGCAAGCTACTGACAGTTTAGCGTATCATTCTACCTGATAGGAAGTACTACCATTGCAGTGAGTGATTTGCATTGTATTCACTATGTAGCAGAGACTATTTTCAATTCAATTCAATTTAGTCTTTATTTCGATCTTCCAGATCATAAAAGACACATAAAAAGACACAAAACACAGTAAAAAGTCATCGGTTTGACATGATCACTAAAATATTACAACATAATACATCAAAATAAATAAGAGCTCATAAATATAGTAAAATGGTTAAAAAACAATCAGTCGGAGAGGAGCACATAGATCATTATAAGAGTCAGGTCTTCGTAAGATATTGAACTAACGCCAGGAATAGCAGCAACAAATGATTAAGACTGGTCTAGAGCAGCAGTAGTTTTTACAAAATTAGACCGTATTCTCCACATCCAGCTAAGAAATTTCGCTAGAGCTATCACAATGGGCTCTTGAGTACCGGTCTTCAATATTCTTAGAGCGATTACATAAGACCTAGTGCCCAAATTAGAACAGATTGGTTTAAGCCACTTACTACGTGGCAACTTATAGGCAGGACATACAAATAGTATATGTGGTATCGATTCATCCTGGTCCTGACAGAATACACATTTGCTATCTGGGATCTTATTCCATTTAGTGGTAAAAGATTTAACTGGTAATGTGCCTACTCTGAATTGATAAAAAAGTTTCCTATCGCCAGGCTTCGTAATAAAATCCCAAAAAATCTCAAACATGGGCTCCGGCTTATGCTCAAGAAAGACGCTGGTCAGTATCTGTGTACCAGTAGGTTGCATGTTATTTACTTTGACCATAGACCAATATGCCTCTTTAAAGACTTTTTTAGGGGGGAACATGTTGCTATCCGGGTTTTCCCATAGATGGGACATGCCCATGTTCACAAGAGAACATTTTATCTTTTGGAGCCAACAGATCTTATGTGATGTATCTGCATCTCTGACATCCTTGAGCACATTAGCATAATGAATCAGCTCTGGAGTTGACCATAGTCTTCGCCAGAGAGCAAGAGGTCTAAATCTTACCACCTCTACCAGCGTGTTACATCCCAAGTCATAGTATAATGGTTTAAGCGGTGTATTTATTCTGGGCTAGAGTGAGTGATGAAACGTTCTCAAAGCCCCAGAGTTCAGCACCATAAGTGGAGGAAGCCAAAACCTTTGTATTGTAAACTTTTAAGACAGGGCCTATCGGATTAGTGCTCCTGCAATTTGTAAGTGCTTAAGTGCCAATAAATCAATCTGGGGCTTCCACTCTAACTTTCTACTCAAAGTAATCCCCAGGTAGGAAAATACATCCGTTAGTTCTAGTGGGACCTCGTTCATAGAGACCTTACCCTTAACCTTCTTGTGCAGAGACTATTTTGTTAATGCAGAAACTGTCTTGGAAAGACTTCCCTCTAAAGAATTGCATCGTACTTTCAGGCTGTTTACTCAAAAAATGATGTAGATAAGAATGTAAAGGCAGTATTGGTACTTGTAAGGTCATTTATTTAGGAAAACATTTTATGTGTGGAAAGATACACCACTCACCACTCTCACATCTCCAGAAACGAATTTCACCCTATTATGAAGGCTTATCAGTGGACAGCTCCCATAAATGGGTTCACTTCCAGAAGAAAGTCCTTTCTCGCTTTCTGAGATAAAGGAAAATGGCTTTGAAAACAGGCTTGTTTATGTAGTTTGCCATTCCAACTTGGCCTGGGCTGAACTCATGGAATTTCACTCCACGGAGTTTTGCGAACGAGCGGAAAATGCATGTCGCACTGCGATTTAGCACTGGTAGAGCATTCCGTGCTGAAAAAATCAGTGCAAACGGCATCACGCAGTCTGCAAGCACGCAGCCATTTTGTTTTATCTAGCCTGCTCCTGCTATTTTCTCCTGACTCTGTCCTGCTCCATCCCATCCAATCCACCCATCTGATCACTGTTCTTAACCATTCCCACCTTTTCTTTACTTTTTTATTACTTTCTGATTTTCCCTGTGTGTATTTACGTTTCTGTGTGTGTTTTTTGTGACTTTTGTGTGCTTTGTTTTTCTTTTGCTTTCCTGACCTGTCCTTTCTGTCCTCCTGTTTCCCTTCCCACTTAATTCCGACTCCCTACCAGTCCCAGTCCCAAATGGCAGAAGCAGGCAGTGCCACCCTCACCCCCTGTGGGAGATGCCGACGGGGGTGGGTGCTGACCCGCCCTATTTTTGGCAAGGTGGAGGTGGACGCACTCATCTTTTGGGTGCAGCGCCCCCTCCCCTGCATGTTGGCAGCAGGTGGCAGGCCGAGGAAAGGTTACGCGCTGCTGGAGAGTCATGTGCTCTGGGGGCGAGTGCGGCGCTGTATGCACCACACCAACGACATTAACTTAATTTAGTAAATAATGGCTTGTGTGGCCAGGTAAGATGTCTAAATAGAGGTGGAACTAGAGAGCTTCTTTTAACCCTGATAACATTCTTAATAATGCTGAACTCAACAATATCACCCATGCTCACTGGCAGCACGCTAAACTACCTGAGGCTGCAGAGAGACACTGGATGTTATGGAAAAGAAAAAGAAACAAGTAGAGGCGTCCCCTCATGAATAGGCCTGCAGCAGATGCATGCAAGCTGGACCACAAGGCTTAGTGCTGTACCTGGTAGGCTAGAAGATGAGGAACGCAGCACAAATATGTTGGAGGGGAGAGCAACCAGGGGAAGGGAGAGGCTGGGGGACACCCAGAAGTGACTGTGGCAACAGGCCAACAAGCAAGGAAAATATGGCCAGCAGCAGACCTCCAAAATGGCTGGCTTTCAGTGAACTCTGTGGAGCAGAGGAGATGTGCTGCAACTGCAGAAGATGAAAGATGGAGCCCATAGAATAAACTGCAGTTAACTAAGTAGTTTCCGGTGTACAGCAGAAGCAGAGAAGCAGGCGCCAAGCTGGGTATGAACCTGAATGAGGAGATGGTCCAGTTCGGAGGAGAGAACTGGCCAGGGGGAGGAGCTGTCCTGTCAGCATTGAGCTCTGAAGTCAGCACTGGAGCAAAGCCTATCCTGTCAATAAAAAAGAGAGAACATTTTGATTCCCCAGGACTAGTAAGAAGAGGGAGTCTGGGGCATGTGCTATTGGGTCTCGGAGCAGGGGGGACATGGCATAGTGCTGAAGCCCTAAGTTGGATACATCATTAGAGAAAACTGCTGACAAGTGCCAATAAATAAAGAGGCTACATAAGCAACCATTAGGTTCAAGAGGCCGAAGTGGAGAATAAAAGGAATAAGTGAGCTCTTGAAGTACACCCTTTTTTCGTTAGTTAGGAAGCATTCAGGAGTGACTCCCACCCATTCACTAGTGAGTCCTACAAAAGTGACAGTTCACCCTCAGCTTATCAGAACACTCTCTGGACTTGTGGATGAATGGAAGAAGACTAGACATGCTGTGCGGGACCTGTGTGTGGACCCAAAGGGCTGGACTTGCTCCCACTTGTACCCAGAAGAAGTGGCTTCCAATAGTTAGCTGGCTGACCTTCTATATGGTTACAGGGACACAAAAAGCTGCAAGAGTTCTTTTTCCTGGAGTGACCAATTGACCAGTAACAAGTGAGACTAGACTGCACTTTGATGGTGGCCTCTGCTGGAGTAATTAGACAAAAAACAGAGGCTTCTGTGGACACTCAATGATTGATATTACAATATATATCAGCACAATCGCAGTAAAAGGGAGGTACACAGATGTCAGAAATAGAAACGACATGTAACACAGAGTATGTAGAGAAACAAGGTATTTTTATATCTTAAATTCACAGTTGTAGTAAAATTTCAGGTGCAAAGTGTCCCAAGTGAAAAATGAAACCTATAAGTATGAAATGTGACTTTTAGTGACATAAAAGCAAGGTTTCAATATTTTTACAGAAGCGACCATTCAGTAGATACACAATCAATGTTGGCAGCTACCTAGTGTAATCATAGGGGCTGAGAATTGGTTCGCTTCAAGTTGTCGACGGCGTTTCGACCCAACTAGCAATGCGGGGTCTTATCAGGACCTATCAATGTAGGAACACCTGCAATTTGATAATCAATGCGTCAGTGGGCGGCAATGTAACGGAAGGACAGACGCTGGTTGATTAACTAAACGAAAAACAGGGGCATACCTGTGGTTGATTGACAGTGGAGTGGTGAGCACCTGTGGAAGTGAAGGGTAGCAGGGGATACTCACATAGGGCCCGTCCGGGCACTGTATGGGTAAAGGGTAAAAGGATTATTTACATGAGGAAGTTTTACAGGAAAATACCAGGTAGCAACAAGGAGGGCGTGTACAACTTACCCTATGGAGGGAAGGGGCTGGCAATCAGTGAATTCCAAAGGTGTAGTTGTAATACCTATCCAGAAGGCAGTGTCTAAAAAGGTATCATAACACCCTGTCATGATCAGTATGTAAAGTATATGGCATAAAGGAGGTTAATTGTTTAGCCATTCTCTTACCGCTTAATTAGTTGGCGGTGTGAAACAACGTGAGCGGTCTTTAGTAGACTTCAGAAAAGGTTCCTCCGTTTCCTTTGAGGATTCCTAAAATTAATAGGAAATGCTTAAAATTGTGGCAGAAACCATTGTGTGTCACGAGGAGTCTGTGGGCTGGTTAGCATCTCCTACCGATATATAAACTGTGTCAGGAAGCCCAATAAGGGGTTCAGAATTAATCTGTGGCGGAGAAATCTCGCCCATGATAGCACTGAGATCTGCACTCATCCGTCTCTGCTTGGAAAATGTCAAGACCCATCCTGTTCTCTGGTCTTGATTTATAGTCCTCCTGCGCACTCTGCTGGTCATGAGTGGCGCATGCGGGTAAGCCTTGCTAAAAGATGATTATTCACAGAATATCTCTCGAGTGTGAGAGATTCCGATCTGCATGTAATTGCTGGTGTATGGCACGGAAATTAATTAAGGAATGTCGAGAATTAAAAACAACCGAGAATTAGGGGTATAATCCAGTGTATTGGATACCATATTCAAAGCGTCACAGGGATGTTCTCTATGTCTATTGAAGAGGAAAGAGTGAAAATTCTGACTGCATTTGGTGCAGGGCTTCTCATTGTAGCACCGGTCATGTAAGGAAAACATAGTTGCTAATATGCATCTATTCACATAATGGAAGCATTAATCTATGTCTGTCAATGTGGAGACAGTCCTAATAGGGTGAATGCGAGGTAGTGGCATATAACTCACCAGTGTGACGTATTAATCATGTCAATCCAGTTTAACACAGATTAATTACCGCAATATTGTTACAACAATTGACCATATTGGATAAACATTCATCAATAAAATAATTTCGTGACATAGCCGTGAACAAAATAATTTCAATCCTCATGTACAGTGCCAAGAACCTTTACATGTGGATATACAGGATACATAGGGCATCGCTACAGCAAAACATAAACACTTGTAAGCATCAGGTGTCATTAGTTTAAATCCAGTCTATACCTGAGACCACATAGTGTATCACGACACTGGTGTAAGCAGACATGTCTGTTCAGTATTATTTAGTGATTAAGAGTCAATGACACAGGACTTCAGTTAGTCAGGCTAGACACAAACCCACACCATTCTTTGCTTGTATTGAGTCCCTGATAAATTGACTTAGTACGTTCTATCCACTGGCATTCCATTCTCTGTAATATATGGGTCAAATCACCTCCTCGTTCAGGTAGAAATGCTCTTTCCACTACTTGCCACCTAAGGTCGTCTGCAGTGTGGTTGTTCTCACTGTAGTGGGCTACCAGAGGAGCATTAGGGATGGAACACCTTATTCTGCTTCGGTGTTGGCTTATCCGTGTCTTGACAGGTTGGCTAGTTTGTCCTAAGTAGGGCAGATGGCAAGGGCACCATATACAATATATTACATTCCGTGTGTTGCAATTGGAAAAGAAATTAAGAGAATGTTTGATGTTCCCGTGCTCAAAGATGTTGGTTTCAAAAGTAAGGGCACATGCTACACAGTTGCCACATCTATGGTGACCCTTGATTTCAGGTAACCTCCAAGCTGATTCTAGTGTCCCGGATCTTGGACTAATCTTGCCTTGACTTGAGGAGTGAACGAGGTGATCTTTAATGTTTTTTCCACGTTTGAATGCAAACATGGGTATTTCCATAGTGGAATCTATATTCTGTATAAGATGCCAGTTCTTTTTGATTAGTTTCTGTATTTTGTTGGTATGTATCCCAAATGTGGTGACGCAAATCAGTTTTTCCAGATTGGTTTTCTTTCTGGGAGTCAGTAATTCTTCTCTAGGACAGAACCATGCTCGTTTCAGGGCATTCCTCACTATCCTGTTGGGGTAACCCCTCGCTAAAAGTTTTGCTTTTAGTGTTTGTGCCTCCCTCATATAGTCCTCTTTGCGCGAATAGTTTCTGCGGAGACGCAGAAACTGCCCAAAAGGTAACCCATCTCTTAGCGCATGGGGGTGGTTGCTGTTATATGAGAGGAGAGTATTTCTTTCAGTCTGTTTTCTGTGGAGATCAGTGTACAATGTACCCTCATTGTGTTTAATCATGAGGTCTAAAAATGCAATTTCTGATTTGTGTATAGTCGAAGTGAATGTGAGATGTTTCTGAACATTATTCAAATATTTAACAAATTCATGAAAATCATTTTCAGTGCCAGACCAAATTAAGAAAATATCATCGATGTATCGCTTCCAGCACTTTATGTTGGTACGATAAGCATTTTGTGCAGACAGGGCATAGGTTTGTTCAATGCAATCCATATAGATATTCACTAAATTTGGGGCAAAAACAGCTCCCATTGATGTCCCAGAGCACTGCTGGTAGTATCTCCCTTCAGCTAGAAAATAGTTGAATTGCAATGCAATCCGTAATAGAGAGATGATAAAGCTCATGGGAACTTGTAAGGGGCGTGTGCGTGTCTCTAGTAATTTTTCAACTAGTACAATGCTCTCTTCTTGAGGTATGTTTGTGTACAGTGATGTAATGTCTAGTGTGGCTAACCAGTCTGTTTCAAAATTAAAGGGTCTGTTATCCACTAGGTTTATCATAAACATACTATCTCTCACGTAAGTCTCTTGTATAGGTACAAGGGGGCATATTATCAAGAAACGGCGTTGAAATTATCGCCGCTTTAGCGGCAGAAAACTGCCGCTAAGCGGCGATAATGGGCTTGATAATATGCCCTTGAGAATTCCAATAGAAGCCCATGTTCTGGTGTCAACATGGGCTTCTATTGGAATTCTCCAGGCATATTATCAAGCTCATTATCGCCGCTTTAGCGGCAGTTTTCTTCCGCTAAAGCGGCGATAGTTTTAACGCTGTTCTTGATAATATGCCCCAAAGTCTTTCAAGAAGAAATCAATATATCTTCCAATCGGTTCCAGTGCTGAGCCACAGCCTGATAGAATTGGGCGTCCAGGAGGGTTTGTGATGTTTTTATGGATTTTCGGTAGCGTGTATAACACTGGAGTACGGGGACTGTCAGTGTTAAGATATTCAAATTCTTTTTTGGTAATATATCCTAGTTCCTTTGCTTCTGTGGTCAGCTTGAGAATTTCAGTCTTGATGTTAGACAAGGGATTCAAGGGCAGGGCTTTATAGTGTTTTTGATCTGAGATTTGTTTAGTTATCTCTGCATCATAGTCTTTACG
Source organism: Calotriton arnoldi (assembly GCA_963921515.1). Classification (NCBI taxonomy): domain Eukaryota; kingdom Metazoa; phylum Chordata; class Amphibia; order Caudata; family Salamandridae; genus Calotriton; species Calotriton arnoldi. Next base: position 8,245 of record CAWUFW010024425.1, on the reverse strand, counting down.
ATCTTGAATTACGATGCCTCCTCCCTTGTCAGCTGGTTTGAGAATTATGTTTTTATCAGTTTTTAGAGTTTGTAATGCCCTTCTCTCAGCTAGACTGATGTTATAGGGGATGAAACATATGACTGATTTCATATTTTCTAGCCCATTCTCTGCTGGAGTAAGACCTGGTCCCTAGGTGCCATCCCTATAATTCTGGGAGCCTTAGACATGGCCAAGAGGAGCTTCTCCAGAAAGTCTGAAAAGTTTGACTTCGAAGACCTTCAGAGCTTCAGTGCTATCTTGCTGCTAGGACAGTGGTTCCCAAACTGTGGTTCGCTGACCCCCAGGGGTCCGTGACACATTACCAGGGGGTCCGCAGGCAGCAGTTGTAAAAGCACTTCAAATTTCCTGGTATAATTAGAAGTTTCCGCTCAACAATAAAAGTATTAAGATAACTCCAGTGATTAATATACCTGCTGGAGAGAGATAGGAGTTTTGTCCAGTGGCAGCTTTGACTCATCTACGGTAGCGCAGATGTTTAATATGACTGCTGAAAAGAACGTGTACCATGCATTACAAAAAATAGCATTTATGTGCTTAGCTCAGTGGGTTACTGCTTTTGTCACAGAGATTCTGTTGTTACTGTGTAGTTCATAAGTGGCAATTGTAATCTAGCACAGAGAGCTATGAACTGCCATCAAGGAGCTGCATGAAAACTTCATGGTGCTAGTTAGTAAGTTTTGTTTTTTTCCCAGTCTTTCATTATCCTGATGCTGCTAAAAAGGTTTGTTTGGGTAGAAATACATTCTCTTTATTAAAGTCAACGCTGACCACTGTGTTATGTTCTGAATCCTGAGTTTGTGCTTCTCCAGACCAAGCACTCTTAAAACATGCATACCAGTATGGATGACATGACAATCCTACACCTTGCAGTCCCCTTTGCCTTATGTACATTTTCTATCCACTGATTTACACACACATTATTCATTGTCTCTGTTTGTGTGTGATGAAAGTGCTCTGACACTCTACACTGGTGTGTGAGTGTAGGAAAGTGGGTTTCTGTTGCAGTAACCCCCCCACTTTTTGCCTGATAACTGATGCACTTTTCCTTGGTGTGCCCTGGATCCCTGCCAATCAGGTACCCAGGGCCTGTGTTCCTTCCCTAAAAACTGTACTCAGCCTAAACCCAATTGGCATCTCTGGCCACAGGTAAGCTCCTGGTAAATGGTACCCTAGGTACCCAGGGCACTGTGACCAGAGAAGACCCCTAAGGGCTGCAGCACTTATTGTGCCACCCTTAGAGGCCCTGTACCCTGACACACATACACTGCCCTTGCAGGCTGAGTGTCTTGGTGCAGAACAAAACAGAGAGTCGACATGGCACACATCCCTGTGTGCCATGCCCACAAACACACTGCCCTGGCATACCTCAGTCACCCCTCTAGCTGGGTGCCCTATGCCAGTGGTGAGGGTACAGGTGCATGAGCCCTGTGCCCCTACAGTACCCAGGCCCATTCCTGGGCACTGTAAGTGCAGGGCTGCCATTCCAGTATATGGTGCTGGGAGGTCGTCAGCACGAACTCCACAGCACCATGATGGCTGCACTGAAGACTGAGAAGTTTGGTATCAAACTCCTCAGCACAGTAAACCCACACTGATGCCAGTGTGGGATTTACTGTAAAATGCACGTCAGAGGGCAACTTAGAGTTGCCCCCTGAACCTAACCTACAATCCACGTCTTGTCTGAGGGGCTGCCTAGGCTGCCACACAGCAGACATGTTGCTGGACCCCTGGGTAGAGAGCCATCCGCTCTCCCGGGCCTGCAACAATGCACGTCCTGGGTGAGGTGCTAGGCCCCTCCCCAGGATGGGCAGGGGGAAGCTTCAAAGGCATTCCGCCTTTGTGAGCTTCCCCAGACCACTTGCTGTACCCAGCAACTGGTCCCCACCGGTTCCTCCCCATCCTGGCGGGAAGACTGGCGGGAAACACCAAGGGAGGAAAGGGGGTGTGCCACCCTCTGCCAACCCCACCCCTCAGGTGGGGGAGGCGAGGTGAAGCACATCTCCGGGCTCTCGCCATCTTGAAGATGGGGAGCCCTGCCCAATCAGGACTAGGCTCCTGCCCCCTCCCACAGGAGAGTGGCAGGATAGGGGTGTACCCACCCCAGGGCAGGGACCCATTGGTCCCTGCCCTTTACCTACCTGTAACGCCCCTAAATCTAGTATTTAGGGGCACCCTGAACCTTCCTTCCTTAGATTCCCGCAACCTAAGAAGAAAAAGGACGAAAGAAGACGCCCAGCAGAGGAGACTGCAGAGAACAACTGACTTGGCCCCAGCCCTACCGGCCCGTCTGCAGTTTCCAGAGATCCTGCGCCAAAAATAGTCTTGTCCTGCAGCCAGCGACCTCCAGAACCCCAGGGAGGACTGACTGCCTTCAACAAAGACCGGATCTCCTGTGAACAGCAGCTCTGTTCAAAAGAAACACCAAACAAAGACTCCGAGCCTGCTGAGGAGAAAGAAACCCGACGCCTGGAACCACCACTGCACCCGTCGCCTACAGCCCGAGTTCAAGTGGCCCACCGGTCCCAGCGAGGTCCCCCAGCTCTCCAGAGTCCGAGTCCACCGTGGGTTGACCCCTCCAGGACTCCCCGACGTCGCCTGCAGCCTCTGCACGGAGAACCCCCAACCGCGAGTGGCCCGGTAAGGTGAAATCCGACCTCAAAAGACACCCCTGCATCCAGACGCCCTGCGCCCTGGAGAAAGGAACCCGAGGTGCACCTACGTCCCCGAGCCCTCCAACTTACCTGCCCAGCTGTTGGTTCCTCCTGGAAGTCTTCCTGGACCGAGCCTGCAGCTGAAAACCAAAACCGAAAATTTCCATTGAAATCAACAGGGCACCCGACCTCAAAACAGCACTCTGCACCCGGCCGCCCTAGTGCCGCTGAGGGTGCCTCTTTGGTGCTAACTTGGTCCCCAACGTGCCCTGAGCTTAACCCTAGGAGCTTTGCTCCCACAACCCCGTGGCCTGCTTGCCAGCCGCCACCAACCGGAGTCCCCCTATCCTCCATAGGATAACATTGGGCCTCAACACTCTGCACCCGGCCGCCCTAGTGCCGCTGAGGGTGCAACAACAGTGCATCACTGACCCTGGGAGACCCCTGAGTCTAACCCCAGAACCCTAACTCAAAAGACCGATTACTTACCTCGAGACCGATAACTCATTTTTCCTCATAGGATAACATGGGCACTTTTTCTTCCAAAAAGTTTCTAAGTGTCGACTTTTGAAAACAAGAATATTCTTTAAAAATCGTACAGACTACCAAAACGTAATTACTTACCTGTTTTAAGTAAATGTCCCAGGGCTGAACCTAGGAGTCCAGCACTGGATTACAAAAGTAACGTTAAAAGTAACTTACCGGCGAATTGAATTTTCTTACATAGGGATCCATTGACTGGTTTTCTGTGAAATTTCTTCTAAGTGTCCACTTTTGAAATACCAAAATATTGCTTAAAAATCACAACAGTAACGAATTCCGAATTACTCACCTACTATCAGGAGAGACCTCAGTACTGCATCTTTTAGTCCAGTACCGACCATGAAAAGTAATTTTTACCGTACTTACCAGTAACTGGAAATTCCTCTCATAGGATATCATTGCCTGCTTTTTGTTGAAAAAGTTTCTAAGTGTCGATTTCTGAATCATACAAATATTCTTTAAAAATCGTACAAACTACAAAAACGTAATTACTTACCTGTTTTAAGTAAATGTCCCAGGGCTGAACCTAGGAGTCCAGCACTGGATTACAAAAGTAACGTTAAAAGTAACTTACCGGCGAATTGAATTTTCTTACATAGGGATCCATTGACTGGTTTTCTGTGAAATTTCTTCTAAGTGTCCACTTTTGAAATACCAAAATATTGCTTAAAAATCACAACAGTAACGAATTCGAATTACTCACCTACTATCAGGAGAGACCTCAGTACTGCATCTTTTAGTCCAGTACCGACCATGAAAAGTAATTTTTACCGTACTTACCAGTAACTGGAAATTCCTCTCATAGGATATCATTGCCTGCTTTTGTTGAAAAAGTTTCTAAGTGTCGATTTCTGAATCATACAAATATTCTTTAAAAATCGTACAAACTACAAAAACGTAATTACTTACCTGTTTTAAGTAAATGTCCCAGTGCTGAACCTAGGAGTCCAGCACTGGATTACAAAAGTAATGTAAACATACTTTGCTTGCAAACTGTATTTCCTTCCCTAGGATAACATTGGTAATTTTACCCAGAAAAGTTTCTAAGTGTCAACTTTTGAAATACAGTAATATTCCTCAAAAATCACTACCATAACCAAAACGCTTTTTCTCACCTGTTTACAGGAAGTGTCCCGGGACTGAATCCAAGATCCAGTCCCGTGGTTAGAAAAGTAATCCAAAAGTAATCTATTGCATTTAACCAGAAATTTCCATTGAGCTCAATGTATAATTGTGTTTAAAATTGTGTTGCATATTGCAACAACTGTAACTATTGCATTCAAAAGTCTATTGCCAATTGAACAGTAGTTAACTAAAGCATCTCATTCTGAGAAAGTATATTTTGACACCCATTGTTGGTTCTAAAATAAAACAACTATATTTTTATATACAAACCATTGGCCTAGAGTTCAGTTCTTGAGTGTGTGGCTTCATTTGCTGACTGAGTGTGTACAACAAATGCTTTACACTGTCCTCTGATACTGCCTTACTGCTCGACCAAGCTACCACTTTAGAGAGTAAGGTTATATCTAACTTTAGCCTCTGCCAAACCTCTGGGGACTGTGGACTCTGTGCACACTGAACCTTACTTTGGTGCAGTATATACAGAGCCACTTTCTTACATTGGTGGCAGCGGTGGGATACAAACTTGCATTGTTGGACTACTTGGTTACCATCTGATCACACGACAGAACTCTTAAATTGCCTTTAGAATTCTGATTTTTTCAAATTGGCATTTTTACCAAATTACTAAAAGTCTTGTTAGGGCCTTGCTTAAGTCCCTTTAAAATTGTAGAAAATAAAAAGTCACTATAGTCAAGGGTAGAGGGGTTAGAACTTTTTGTTAGAATGTCTCAAGAAAAACAACCCAGCTATTAGTGAAAATAATAATGACATACAGGACATGGTTGAGGAGCTCGACCTCACCCCTTATCTTCATTTGTCTTTCAAAGAGATAAGGTCCTTATGTAAACTTAAAAATATACCAATGGGCCAGCATCCAACCAAACAAGGGCTCCAGGAGCTCCTGGCTGAGTATGCTAAGGCCCACCCCTCTGAGCATGGTGATGACCACGCAGAGGAGGAAAGGAGTGAGGAGGATGGGGATGGTAACCCACCTCCACCACTTCCTAGGGAAGACAGGGTCACTGCACCCTTATTTCCAAGAGTAAACCTCTGGGGACCTAGGGGCCACCTAGGTGGTTCAGGTCCCAGAGAGGACACTGAGGATAGCCTTAGTGAGGAGGACCACCTTTTAGCAAGGTTGGCCAAAGACTGGACCTAGAGACCAGACTCCTGGCTCTAGAGAAGGAGAAGACAGGAGATGGGTTTAGCACCCATCAATGGTGGCAGCAATACTAAAACTAAGGATAGGGAGGAAACTTCTGATCCTAAAATCCCCAAAGGGATTGTCCCTAAATTTGAGGAAGGTGATGACATCACCAAATGGTTCACAGCCTTTGAGAGGGCTTGTGAAATAAGAAAAGTAAAGAAACCTCTCTGGGGGCACTCCTGTGGGAACTGTTCTCTGGTAACTGCAGAGACAGGCTTCTGACCCTCTCTGGGCCAGATGCAGGGTCCTATGACCTCATGAAGAATACTCTGATTGAGGGATTTGGGCTCACTACTGAGGAGTATAGAATTAGATTCAGGGGGCTCACAAAACCCAGACCCAGTCCTGGATTGACTTCGTAGACTACTCAGTAAAGACACTGGATGGTTGGTTAGCTGGACATAATGTGCAGGATTTTCCTGGACTTTACAATTTGTTTATGAAGGAACACATACTAAGTAATTGCACAAACGAAAAGTTGCATCAGCATTTGGTAGACCTAGGTCTAATTTCTCCCCAAGAATTGGGAAAGAAGGCAGACCACTGGGTCAGAACAAGGGTAACTAGGACATCCACTGGGGGTGACCAAAAGAAAGGGGTCACAAAGCCTCCCCAGAAGAAAGATAGTGAACCCCTTAAGGATAAAAGTAAGGAGTCCCAGGCAGCCCCCAAAAACCTGTCCAGGAGGGTGGGCCCAAAGACACCTCACAAACTAAACCAGGGTACCAAGGTAAGAATTGGGATCCCAACAGAATATGGTGTCACAACTGTCAGAAGTCAGGACACCACACCAAGGACCCTAGCTGTCCTAAAAACAAGATCCCTAGTACAGCCCCAGGGGTGACTAGTGTAGCCCCAGGAGTTGCCAGTGTAGCTCTGGAGGAAGGGTCCTCAGATGAGGAAGTCCTCCTAGCTTTCAACTGGAAAATGGGCCCAAGAGGTAAGCTGGAGATCCCAGAGGGGAGTAGACACTTCCACCGCCTACTGGTGAATGGAATCCCAGCCACTGCCCTGAGAGATACCTGTGCCAGTCACACTGTGGTGCATGACAGGTTGGTACTCCCACACCAGTATGTCCCAGGGGGAGTCACTGTTAGGCCTGTGGCTGTAGTGCCCCTAGTCATAGCTGGGTCCCTTAGATGGAGAAAGGTGGTAGTCAGTAAAGACCTCCCCTTGATTGTCTCCTGGGGAATGACCACTTAGAGGTGGACCTGAGCCAAAGAGAGGCACTGGCCCAATGCCAGGCCTCACCCAAGAAACCTGGGGGGCTCAACCTGCAGTCAGTGCAGCTGAGCCCCAAAAGAGTAAAAAGGAACAGGGTAGGAAAGGTGGGCAACTGTTAGCCACAGTCCCAGAGGGCCAGGGAGATTCTATCCCAGTGAGGGAAAACTCCAGAAGTGGCCCTGGTAAAGCCCCCTAGCCAACAAGAAGACCTGACTAGTCAGGCAACTGTCCAGCCTGAGTTGGTGGCTCCTCAGCTGGCAGAACAAAGGGTGGAGGAAGGGTGCTCACTACAAAGTTTAGTGACCCCCCACCCTAAAGCAACAGGCAGACAGCCAGGACCCAAAGAGACCTGTAAGATAGCCCCTTCACTTGCCAGACAGGAGCTAAAGGTGTGGTTCTGGGCACTGACAGCTGTCAGCAGCCTCTGCTGGGTGTTAGCCTTCATGGCAGCCCTATCCTTGGCATGGTGGCCTAACCCCCTGCCAAATAACAAGCTAGGCCCCCTGACCCTATTGGTCATGGTGGGGTTGCTCAAACTGTGGGTGACCTCTGTGGGTAAGCTGGGCTTTGCCCTGGCTAAGTTAGACTTTGCAGAGGTGGGCACCTCTGAACCCAAACTTAAAAGATGGGGTGAAGACACTAAAGAGCAAGGAGAGGAGCTTTGGGAATTAGGTCCTGAAACTGATGAGGTAGGCCAGCTCCCCAAAGGGACTGACCTGGACAGAAGGATATAAGGCGGAGTAGGCCCTGCAACTTTCAAACCACTTCCCCAACTCTTCCTCGCCTGAAAGACTAGACAGACTCTCCCAGCGTTGGCTGAGTCTCCTGGCCTTTGGGCTGGGGGGCTTGTGTAGGAAAGTGGGTTTCTGTTGCAGTAACCCCCACTTTTTGCCTGATAACTGATGCACTTTTCCTTGGTGTGCCCTGGATCCCTGCCAATCAGGTACCCAGGGCCTGTGTTCCTTCCCTAAAAACTGTACTCAGCCTAAACCCAATTGGCATCTCTGGCCACAGGTAAGCTCCTGGTAAATGGTACCCTAGGTACCCAGGGCACTGTGACCAGAGAAGACCCCTAAGGGCTGCAGCACTTATTGTGCCACCCTTAGAGGCCCTGTACCCTGACACACATACACTGCCCTTGCAGGCTGAGTGTCTTGGTGCAGAACAAAACAGAGAGTCGACATGGCACACATCCCTGTGTGCCATGCCCACAAACACACTGCCCTGGCATACCTCAGTCACCCCTCTAGCTGGGTGCCCTATGCCAGTGGTGAGGGTACAGGTGCATGAGCCCTGTGCCCCTACAGTACCCAGGCCCATTCCTGGGCACTGTAAGTGCAGGGCTGCCATTCCAGTATATGGTGCTGGGAGGTCGTCAGCACGAACTCCACAGCACCATGATGGCTGCACTGAAGACTGAGAAGTTTGGTATCAAACTCTCAGCACAGTAAAC